>JBBYHK010490554.1:0-16059 GCA_038382065.1 Adansonia grandidieri | reverse complement strand
CAGATGGCTCACTTCCTCCTAATAATTAGGATACTAAACACACCATGGTGTATGGTGGGAATCTAGTGCAAATGCAAATGCGTGGTGTATGTAGGGGAAATAATCAAACCTTTTTGTTTCCCTCTTATATTACCATATTTATTCAAATCAATATTTATTTGGGCACAAATAATACCTAACAATCATAGGACAAAAATATAAACAATAGAGATTGTAGGTAAAAAATAAAAAAGAATTATATCTAAATAATTATGGAGACCAAAAATCCAAGAACCGAATGAGTAGTAGCTAGTTATAGGCCTAACTCTCTAAAATGGTCCCCAGCGGAGTCGCCAAGCTGTCGCCATGTGCCCTACCTTTAAAACTTCAGATGATCCGAAGGGCATGGTATGCTCAACTTAAAAATAAAAAAATGATGGTTGGTTGTGGTCAAGCCTTTGAACAATCCTTGATTCGGATTTGGATTAGGCGTGATAATATGAACGGGGTAGGGACCGTCGGACGAGTCATTTATCCAACTAGTCTTGGATGGCCACCGCAAAGTGGCCATAAACTTTAGAGCGACCATAATTTTAGAGACCAGTTTGGATTCGATGGTAATCTTAAGAAGAAAGAAATTTTCTATCAAAACAATTTTGAGGTATTCGAAACAGAGACAATTTTAAGTTTTAAGGTAAAAGTGAGGTTGGAGTATCCCTTTGGTGAGGTAGGGTTAGAGTATCCCCTAAAATAGAGTTATGAAAATAGTTAAGATTAAAATGAAAAATTGAATTTTTAATTGAAAAAATAGGGTTGGAGTATCCTTTTTAAGTAGTGGGGATAGAGTATCCCAAAATTAGGAAAACATTTAGGAACAAAGAGAAAATGTGAATTAAAAAATAGGGTTAAAGTGTCTCCACTAGCAAAAAGTTTAATATGAATCCTATTTTTTGCATGTTAATCTTGATTCGAGTCAAAAGGGGTTGATGTTGTGAGGGAGACCAAATGGGTTCATTTAGAGACATTCGAAAGTCTCGATAAAAAGATATTAAAAAATTAGGTTGAAAACAGGGGACAACATTACATCCCCTCTATTCCCATATTTTTTTGGGCACATCCGAAAGCTTCAAGGGAAAATGAGGTATCTTTGAAAAGGTAACTCAACAAGGTTTAATATAAAAATATTCAAAAAATTTTAGAAAATCATTTTCTAGGCCAAATTAATTTTTGAAATTAGGTTCATCTTAGCACTGGTAGCATGTATAATTAAAAGGGCATATTGGCTTTTGAAAAATCATTCTAAGCTTATCCAGGATCATTAGATCAAAGATAATACCTTTCCAAAAAGGGAATTTTGTGAACCTTGTTGGAAAAATATTTAGAAATTTTGTAAATATCAACTGATAGGCCGAAATGGCCCAAACAGAATGTTGCATGGTAGGTATAAGTGTTTCAGGCAGTAAAGGTTTAAAAAATCATAACTCCCTCATCCGGGATGATCCTAGGGCAAATAAGACACTGTTATAAAGGTAATTCAATGCCCTTTAAACAAAAAATATTAAAAAAATCAAAAGAAATGTTTTGTAGTTCGAAAATGAATTTTCAAGTTTGGACTATAGTGCTGCCAGAGCAAAAACAGGGGTGATTATTCGATATATCAGTTTTTCAAAGATAGGCTCGGGTCTATGATGTCTGAACATCCTTGATAGAAAGTAATATGAGCTTTACAATTTCATTCCACAAACCTAAAGTGGTTTGGGATGATGGAACAAACTGTTGACCATGTCACAAAAAGGAACACGAGACTCAAGATCAAGGATTAATATTAAAAAGGATTTCTTTTCTTTTTTTTTTTTTTAAAAAAAACACTTATTTCACCATGAATCCAAAGCTAAAATGTTGATTTGCACCCTAAGATTGGAAGACCAATTTGATGAAAAAATTAAATCCATACCACCCTTTATCTATTGAAGGTAACATGAATTTATCTTGGTGATTTTTCTAAAAATCAATTTGTAAGAAATAAGCAAGCATTTTAATGGGGATATCATGAACAAAGTACAGCATGTACAAAGGTAAACATGGATTAAACATGAAAACATGCAAAGATGATGTTTTGACATGGAAATGGGTGATGTAAATGCAAAAAGATGACAAATAGGGTGCATAGAGGTGATATAAACATGTTTATACAAAGAGGTGGATATTAGGGTTGTCAAGATAGGATTTTTATTGCATGAGCCTCCTTAAAACACAAGAAAAATATTTGAACATACCTAAACACATTAAGGTGACCATTTAAATATCAAAAGAAGATGTGAATATGGAAGGAACATGGGAAAATATGCATGAAAAGAGTCTATACGATGCTAAAAATGAAGTGTGGTGAGTTTATATATCTAACAGCATCAAGGTGTCAAAAGGGTCATCAAGATCCTAGGACTACCACAACCATGGCAACAAAGATGCATAAGAGTATTGGAAGGGTCATGGCAACAAGAAGGGCTCACTAAAATGAAATGAATGATCAAAACAGAAAATATATGGAGCAAGGTAAAAAATATACTAGCAAAAGCTTGAAATTTCTTCTTTTTTTAAAGCAGTAACTTTAAGCTCAATTCCTTCCTTCATTTTGCTATTGTTTAGCAAGAAAAAGATGGAAGGAAGAAGCTTTCTAGTAATATGATTGCTAATGGAGTGTTTTGAGGATGAAAATGTGCAAAAGGTTGAGTTTTTAAAGGTTTTTTGGTGGTGGTTTTAGGGAGCTATGGTGATGGAGGTTGGTTGAGGGTGAAAGGCAATGGAATAGTGTTTTGGTGAGTTGTTGGAGATAGAGTTGATGGAGGATTTGTGAGGATGGATGAAAAGTTTTATGGGATTACTTGAAAGCTTCTTTGAGAGTTGAGAGTTTTTTTTATGGCTGAGAGAGTTTTTTTTAGATAGGAGAGAGTCATCTTTTTAATCTAATGCTCAGCCAATGGTTTTAAGAGACAAGGCAAGGCATTTTTTATTTTTCTCTCCCAGACTAGGGAACATCTCCAGCTACCATCCTCAGCTGGTTTTCTTCTCATTAGTTCTATCATGTTGTGAAAGAGAGCAGAAAGGCTGCAATAGCCCCTCAGTTGATGATATGTCTACCACCTTCTTACAACCATATATCTTATAAAAGTGACCCTTGCCATTAGTTGTCACACCTTGGGTATCGATACCAACCCTCTAGTATCGATACTAAATATGAAACTTCAAGTTTTTCGCACTGTAAAGGTCTCGTGTCAATACTCGTGTACCAATATAACTTGCACATAATCATGTCTTCTCAAGTTACGTTAACTTAGTCACAACAGTGAAAAATTGACCTGTGTATTCATTTGAATGACCTTGGTGACACCATGAAAAGTGGCCTTTGATGCCTCGATTTTATATTTTTCCTTAATACAGCCTATAAGCATTTTAGACCTTCCCAAAAAAAAAAAAAATTTTTCCTGACACTGTGTTGCCTAATAGTTCCTGGTAACACAACCCTCGACAGTCATCCCTCAGTTTTGATTTCTATTTTTTGATTTTATCATCTTTTCCCTAACTCTTAGGATACCAAAAATTAGACTAAACAAAATGAGGTGTCTACAGCTAGGTTTGCTCCAGCAATGAGCTTTGTGCCGTACCTTGCTTAAAATGCCACCCATAGTGCTTGACCTCACAACATGAATAACGCGAGAGCTCTAAACAATCGACAAGCACCTCGAGAAATGGAGCACTTTGAACCACTCCCTTACTCCTAAAAAGAAATTTACTCTCATTTATTGGCAATTAAACTAGTGGCCCTAGTATTCACAAACCCAAGATCACCACCATACCTTAGATGGTGTGATAAGAATGTTTGTTGTGACTACCACGTTGAAGCACCATTCCTTTGAGAACTGCATTTCTTTTAAAAGAAAGGTGCAGGGTGTACTAGAAAAAGAAGTGATCAACATCGAACAAGGGCTTGGGCTAAATGTTGGAGCCAATCCATTCCCTAATCATGCTAAACTAAGAGTAAATGCGATAATCAATGAGAAAGGTTGTTAAGTTAAAAAAAGCATGGGAGAGGTCAAAACTCTAATGAACAAGGTCTGACAAGCTCTCATGAATGTTTAAATAGTAACAGACGATAAAAATCAAAGAAAAAATGCCATTGAGACATCTACTACCACTACAATCAAGAACGCAATTTTTAACATTGGCTATCATTCCCAAAATGGGATAGTGGATCGGTCCGAGATTAAGGTTTTTAAGGAGTGGGATGAACACATCTATCCATCTGTTAATGCCACAAATGAGGAGAGGCTTATCGATGATCAAATCTTAAGTTATTTGTCTATAATAGGCATGAAAAATAAAATTAAGGTAAAAAGTTTTAGACAGCATGCTTCGAGATGGATCAATACAAGTCCATGGAGTATCGATACAGGCCTCAAAGTCTGAAGACTAGAAATATTTTTTGCTCTTAGTATCGATACACATCTCATGGTAACAATATTCATGGGTAAAAAGTACCTTGTGTATCGATACACAATGTTCTGTGTTGATACAAAAGACATATTTGCCTAGTTCGAACCATTTTTTAGCCACCGTAACAGTATTCAAAATTTGATTCAAACACATTTCTTGCACCAAAAATCATCTAAATTCATAGCATGCTTCATCTTTGGGCTTACGATTGGATTTAAATAAAATTTTGAAGTCCAAATAGCCAATGACAAAGGACATTTTGCAAATTGTCAAAGGGTAAGGCTAAACTTACCCAATGGATTTGCATGGTAGCCAATTCAATTGCATAAAGTAGTCTAGATCCACTATTTTTGCTGAGCAAACTAATGGATTTGCATGGCAACTGAGCAGTGTACCTAACTCTGTGTGAGGTACATGCACCAAAACCTCAAAATGCCTTTGCTTTTTCATCTTTTATCTTCATAGCCACATGGCTATATAAGCCAACCTTGGACTCAGCTGAATTAACCAAGAAGAAGAAAAAAGAGATTCCCAACAGAAAACTCCCACTTTTAATCATTCTTTTAATATTCCCAACCACTAAAAGACTAAAAAACTCTTCTCTATTTTTGGATCCCTCTAAAACCATCACCAAAAGTCTTTCTAAAAACCTTTATTTCACTTATATTCCCTCTGAAAACTCCCCCTTATCCATACCTAACTAAAAATCCCCTCACTTTCATCAATATTGTACTGTTTAACCCTAAAAAGGTGAAGTTTAAAAATACTACTAAGAGAAAAGGTTAAAGCTTGAAACTTTTGGTATGTTTTATCCACTTGACTTTGCATATTCTCTAATTTTTCAATATTTTCATCATCTTAGTGACGTTTCTATGTTACCATGACCCTTCTAAGGTTCTCATGCATTATTACTACCTTATTTGTTGTAGTCTTAGAATATTGATGTTCTCTTGATGCCTTGATATTGCAAGGTAGGCCAAATATCTTGTGTTTCATTTTGTCATCAAAACAGTCCCTTATTTATGCATTTTTTTGTAATGTTTCATCTATTTCACATGCTTAAATGTTCACCTTAATTTATCTTATGTATATTCATGCATTTTCTTATGTTTTAAGGAGTTTTATGGCATAAAAATGCTATTTTGACAACATCAACCTATATTCCTTTGTTTAAATATGTTCATGCACCTTATTTGTCATCTTCTCACATTTTTGTCACCTGTTTCCATGTTAATATGTCACTTATGTGTGTTTGCATGTTTAGACCTTGTTCATCTTAGTGAATGTTATTTTTTGTTCATGTTATTCCTATCAAGATACATGTTTATTTGTTAAAAATCTAATTTTTAAAAGAAATCCCTAAGTTAAGTTCACTCTACCTCCAATAGATGAAGAATAGCATGGATTTGATGCTTTCATAAAATTGGTTTTCCAATTTACGGATAAAGCAAACATTTCAGCTTTAGAGTCATGATAATACAAGTCTAAAGATGCTATTTTTTCAAGCAAGTATAACCTCTTTTTAGTCAAAAAATACTAAGCCTTCATCTCGAGTCTAACAATTTCATAGCATGGCCAACAAGTTGTTTCATCATCCCAAACTACTCTGGGATTACTAAATGAACTCGTGATACTCATGATATTCTTTCCCCTATATTATGGATGCTTGGATATCCATAAATCAAATTTAACCCTCAAGAAACTTAAGATATCAAATGATCCACCTGTTTTTGCTCTAACAACACTGTAGTCTAGATTTAAAAAATCATTTTCAAACCATAAAATATTTTTTTAGTTTTTTATTATTTTTCCTTTAAAAGGCATGGATTACCTTTCTAACGGTGTCTTATTTGCCCTTTTGGACAATGGAGTTATGATTTTTCAAACCTTTGCTATCCAAAACCCCTAAAAACAACATGCAACATTCTATTTGGGCCATCTTGGCCCATCACATGGCTTTTATGAAATTTTTAAATGTTTTTTAAAAGTTTAAAAAAATTCTCTTTCCAGAAAGGTATTGTTATGATCTAATGATTTCAGACAAGCTTGGAACGATTTTCAAAAGTCTATTATGCCTTTTTCCTTATACATACTACCAGTGTCGAGATAGACTTAATTTCAAAAATTAATTCTGCCTAGAAAGTTATTTTCTAGGATTTTTAAAATATTTTTATATTAAACTTTATCGAGTTAACTTTCCAATGGTGCCTCATTTACCCTCTGAAGCCTTCAGATGCATCCAAAAAATTCAAGAATAGAGATGACATGATGCTATCTCATATTTTCAACTTGATTTTTGAATCTCCTTTTATTGAGACATTTGACAAAATGCATCCTAATGGTTCCCCTACAACACCAACCTGTTTTGATTCGGATCAAGGCTAAAATACAAAAATATAAAAAAAGATTTCATATTAAAATTTTTGCTAATGGAGATACTCTAACTCTATTGCTCTAAGGGTACACTTTAACCCTGTTTTTAACAAAGGACTCAAGTTTTCTCTTTAATCCTAAATATTTTCCTAACTCTACTTTTAGGGATACTCTAACCCCACCTCTCCAAGGGGATACTCTAACCCTACTTTACCTTAAAAAATCTAAAATTTTTTCTCTTTCAGGTGCTTTAGACTGCTTTGATTAAAATTACTATCGAATTGAGACTGTCTCTAAAATTGTCACCTCGATTATTCTTCAATAATCAAAGGCAATTATGAGACTATTTCGATTGTCCTTTCTTTTGACATTCTTTCGTTTATGATTACTTGTTTATGACATTATTATATTTCTCTTTTTTCGTCTTACTAACATGTTTTTTTCGTAATGATTATCGTGCATTCATGTTTAAATTTTTTTCAATAAAATCTACAAGGCAATGTTCCATTTTGGTATCTCTCTAGTGCCTAATACAAAACATTCAATTTTTTTATCCAATCCAGACATTATTTTCACAAAAAGCCTTATGTCCCTCACATCTCCAAGGTGCATAGGTGAACTAATTCTCTTTAAATCATGAATTTGTATTTCCTTTAAAACTTTATTTAAGAGGATTATATCTAAACAAAGACTAAATGGAACCCATTTAACTGATACGAAAGTGAGACATAGTTAGTAGGTACCGACTTAGGGTGTTGTAGGGGTGTTAATCCTTTCTTGTGTGCAACCAACTCCCAAACCCAACCAATGAATCTCTGAGTTTTGTAAATCTTGAAATTGATGTTTTGAGTTTCATAACTCAGAATATTGTTTTCAATAGGCATCTGATTCTGCCTAGCCTAAAATGATTGGTGGTGACTCTAAGTGTATAGCCACTTCATGGCGGCCATCCGAGACTCGTTGGATGAGCGATTTGCCTAATAGTCTCTTCCCTCTCCTTACCATTATTATGCCTAATCCAAATCCCAATTAGGGAATAACTTAAAGGCTCGACCACAACCAACCATCATTTATTTTTAAGTCAAGCACGCCATGCTTTTCAGATCGTCTAAAGTTTTAAAGGTGGGCACTTAGCGACAATACCATTTTGGGGCCATTTTGTAATTTTAAAATGTTTAAGGACTAATTTCTAAAATGTGAAAAAAATTGCTTTATGGCCATAGGTGTTTGGCCGAATTATTTTCATGATTATTGGTGTGGCCTTTGTAATTTTTCATGATGTGTTTTGTGTTAATTTATGATTTTTTTTTTTATGTAAAGACTAAATTGTGAAAAAGAAAATTTTTGTTTCAAGGCTATCCATGCTTGGCCGATTGCTTATGTATACTTGTGAAAATGTTTTCAGGTTTATTTTGATATGTATGAATATGTTTTATGCATTTTGCATCATTTTGTAGCTATTATGTATTCTAAAAAGTTTAGGGGCTTATTTGCAAAATTATAAAATTTTTGTTTTTAAGGCAATAGGTACTTGGTCGAATTTATTATATGATCTTTGGTATGATTTTCATATTTTTTGGTGATGAATTTTGTGGTTAATTATGATTTTATTTTGTATAGGGACTAAATTGCTTTAGAAAATTTTAGGGACTATTTAGAAAGAGTTAATATGACATGTTTGATATTTTAGACATATTTCTAATATTCTTATGGCCTTTTGTAGGGATATAGAAATTATTTAAACTTTTTGTATTCTTTTAGTTTTCCATTAGGGTACGAAATACAATGTTCAAAAGTTCTCAAACCTATTAGCAATTTTTGCATTTTAGGTCATTTTTATGTCTAATTTACCCATGAAAGGTATAATTGTCATTTCGTGTCATTTTTGAGTCCTCCAAGTGATCGAAATACTTATAGGTCAAAGGTACACCATAGGGTATTTTAGTAATTTTCTTAGAACCCAGTCATATGTGATCACCAGGATACTTATAGGTTAAAGGAGTACATTAAGAGTAGGTTCATTTATTTATGATGTCATCCAACCTTTTAGGTTACCAGGATACGTATATGTCAAAGGTACACCCAAAGGGTATTTTGGTAATTTCCCCTTGAATCAAGCCCTTTATGATCATCCGGATACTTATATGTTGAAGGTGCATAATAAGGATAGGTTCATCTTTTATAAAGATATAGAGTCCTTTAGGCTTACCGAGATACCTAGATGTCGAAGGTAGAACTTAGGGACATTTTAGTAACTTACGCCGGAACCAAGTCCTCTATGATCAACAGGATGCTTAGACGTCAAAAGTTTACAATAGGAATAGGTTCATTTTTTTATAAAGTTTAGAATTTTTAGGGTACCGGAATACTTATATGTTGAAGGTATATCTTAGTACCATTTTATTAATTTATTTTTAGAACTAAATCCTTTAAGGTCACTGGGATACTTTTATGTCAAAGGTATACTTTAAGGGACATGTTGGTCAGACTGACCAAATTCAGATTCTTGCAGTCGAGTTTAATACATTTGGTCTAAACTGAGTCCTAGGGAGACTTTTATTTTATTATTAATATTTATAATAAAATTGGAACTTTTATAAATAAAGGCAATGTTTTCAATGTTAAAATAGTACCTGAAATTTCTCCTAGTATATGAAAGGGATTATATGCATTATTTTAATAATAAGATTCCTTTTAAAAATATAAAAATTGAGATTTTTTCTAATTTTAAAAAAATAAAATCTTTTACAGTCCTCCAACCCTTTAGTTGGGTCCAAAAGAAATTTTGATTTCTTAAAAACCTTTCATATTTCACCAACTCTCCAGCGGGATACGAAAGAGAATGATAAAAACTTTCAGGTTCTTTTATTTTTTCGGAAGGGTGCGAAAGATATTTTGATAACTTTTTAAAAGTAATAAACATACGATATTAAAACCCAATTTTCTCATCTAGAATAATAATTTTTTTCATAAAATTTTATTTCTTAATATAGGAATTATAATTAAATCGAATATTGAAATTGAATAAAAATTAAAATTTATGTTAATAAATGAATAATAAGGTGATGATTTCCAGGCATCATGAAAAGGTCGATCCTTACTTGTTATTGTAACCTACTTCTGGACCTTTTCATGTGATCTTTGGTTTAAGCTCAGACCTCGGTGTTTGTTTTATGGGTTTGTAACCCTGAAAAGATGAGCTTCAATAGGTTCTCTTAACGATTATTTAGAATTAAATCGATGAGCAATTCATCTCGACAACTCAACCCCAAACACAATAAATAATAAAATAATAATGATATAGCCCCTAAAATATAAAAAAATGAGGATATATAAATATATATGGGAATAAAAGGTATATCTACCATATTAACTCAGAATGGTCAGGATTCGTATCAAGGCCAGTTGCAGCACCATTAAAATCTTCTTAGAAGGTTCTCTTAACCTTTAATACTAGAAATCATTAGCAACCAAATTTCAATAATAAGATAGGATGCAAGATGCTCATAAAGTTAACTTCATTGATTTTAAATGAAAGTTCATAACATTCTAAATAGAAAGGCATAGATTCTTAAATCCCGACATTCAAAGTTGTTCCTTTTTTTTATTTTTATTATTTTATTTTATTTTATTACCTTCTAATTATATCCTAGGATAGGAATTGATTAGGGAAGAAAGAAGGGTTTTATTTCATCTAAAGTCTCGAGTTAAGCATAGTTTGTTTTAAAAGGGGCCTAGGCAAAATTAGATGTCTACAGGTAATAGTGCCTTAAAAGCAATTCTAAGATTATGTTGGAACCTGCAAGTCAATTCATGTCCATTAGGGTTATGTGGGAATTTTTATGTCGATACATGTCCTTTAGAGCTTTTAGCTGCTATTATGCTAAAGAAAGAACCTAGTGTGAGTTTATTATTTACAATGTATGTTTTTAATAAAATCTAAGAAAATATCCCTAAGTTAAAGTAGTTTATAAGTGTGCTTCCAATAAATGAAAGTCACTTTATTAATTATTTTTAATAAAGGAAAACCTTCTATAAATACGCAAAATCAGAATGTTTGATTTTCTTGAGAAATGAAACTTTTGTTATCTTTTAAGTTTTCCAGATGGTGCAAAAAAATTTTGATTTTCAAAAGCAATTAAAACCCAAATTACCTTTAATTAGAACAATAATATCAATTTCAAATATGTGAATTTTAATTAAGTATTGAAAAATCAAAATCAATTTTAATCGAGATTTATGATAACACATGATTAATAAGAATTGTTTTATAGGCATCACAGAGGGGAATATCTCACTCTGCATGTAGCTAACTCTTAAGCCATTTTCATGTGAATTTCTAGTTAATATGTAGATTTTGGAGTTTGCTTATGAGGGTTTCATAACCCTTAAAAGATGAACTTGGGTAGGTCACCAATCTCACCTAGCCAAAATAAATTTGTGGCAACTTCAAGTCTTTTGGTCATTTCATAATGACCATTTAGGGTTAAGTCAAACAAGCAATTTAATCTGACAATTAAGTCTCATCCCAATATGTGAAAAGAAAAGAGAAATTTACCCATTCCAAGTCTAGTTTGTCAGATTTGTATTCAGCATGTTATGACGATACATGCATAAATTAATATGAACTTGAAGTTTAAAGAATAATTCATTTACAAAATGCCATAATTCAATTGCAAAATATTTTTACAGACACCTAATAGGTTACTAAATCACATCTGTCGACTATAGATATTTTTACACAATCACTTGTCCCTGTAGGACATCTTGTGGATATGGTAGCCAATAAATCTAAAGTACACTAGAAGTATTGTAGACCTATTGTTGCAATAGATATTGTTCCTCAAAAGATAAAGGAAATGAAATTACTTCAAAATTACACTCTAAAAGAGGTTAAAAGTATTATAGATCAACAACCTCATATTTCTAGATAACCAACCAAAGAAGTTGTCTTGGTCTCATTAATTTGGAAATATGCTAGGAAGAAATGAATTACTGTTGATAATCTATTTGCATACACAATTGCTTCTAATATAGTCAATAAGAATAAGCTAAAGCCTTAAACTGTAGAAAAATGTCGACATAGAAGTGATCGAGCTAAACTCATTAACCAAACGTAAAGTATTTGCACTAGTAGTCCAAACATCTGAATGTGCCAAACCTGTCAACTATAAACGAGTTTTTGTACATAAAAGAAATTAATTAAATAAAATTCTGAGATGTAGAGCACAACTCATAACACAAGATTTTAAACAAAGCCTAGTATGAAAAAGATAAAATCTCTTCTTATAAATACAAGTACTTTTAGATTTTTAATTAATTTGGTAGTCTTTGAAAGGACTTGATATACACCTAATGGACATAGTGACAGCTTACTTATATGGGCCTTTAGATAATGACAAATACATGATCCCTAAAGGATTTAAGATGCTTGAAGCGTGTAATTCAAAACCTGGACAAATATAATCTATTAAACAACAAAAATCCATGTATGGTTAAAACAATCTAGATGCATCTAGTACAATCATTTAAATAATATTGTTTGTTCTTGTGTTTTTATCAAGAAAATATTCTTCCACAAATAATTTTCCTTGTAAGACATCTTGTAAATATGGCAACCAAAGAATCTAATGTAAGCTAGAAGTATTGTATACATATCAGTATAATGGATTTGTTCCTTGAAAGAAAAAAGAAGTGAACATACTTTAAAATTCACTCTAGAAGAGGTCACAAGTAATATAGATTGATAACATTATTTTTCTAGACAAGTAACCAAATGAATTGTTCCTGTATCAGCAAATTATGAGATCTCATTAAAATCTAGAAATATGTGAGGAAGAAATGAAGTTGTTACTAATAATGTGTTCCCATATACAATTGATTTTTTACATTGTCAATGAGAATAAGTTTGAGCCTTAAACTATAAAAGAATGTTAACATAGAAGTGATTGGTTAAAATGGAAAGAAGCAATAAAGTTTAAGGTAAACTCATTAAACAGACATAAAGTATCGACTAATAGTCCAAACACTTGAGATGTTAAATTCGTTGGATATAAATGGGTTTTTGTACATAAAAGAAATGAATTAAATGAAATTCTGAGGTTTAAGGCACAATTCATATTACAATGTTTTTCAGAAAAGCCTAGTATTAATTATGAAGAGACATATTCTCTTGTTATGAATGCAATTACTTTTAGATTTTTTATTAATTTAGTAGTCTTTAAAGGACTTGACATACGCCTAATGAACGTAGAGACAACTTACTTATATAGCTCCTTAGATTATGATATATAAATGAAAATCCTTCAAGGATTTATGATGCTTGAAGCATATAATTTAAAACCTCAACAAACGTATTCTTTTAAACTACAAAAATCCTTGTAAGGGTTAAAGCAATCTGAATGCACATCGTACAATCAAATCATGTTGTTTGCCCTTGTGTTTTATCAAGAAAATAAATTCCAAATTTGTTATACTTACAATTTATGTTGATAACTTAAACATATATAGTTGGGACTCTACTAGACTACCCAGAGAAAGTATTTGAAATGAAAGATCTTATGAAAATAAAATTTTGTCTTAGATTTCAAGTTAATGAAAGAGCAATCTGGATCCAAAAGATATTTAAGAAAATAAAGAGAACAAAGCTATCAGGAAAAAAGGTTTTGCATGATTTTAATTGTTTTCTATCTTTTTGTGAGAAAAAAATGTATACATAACAATCTTTTTCTCACTAAAAACGTAAAAGGTAAGCCTTTTGATACAAATTTGCAATGTTGTTAACTATATCAGTGGCTTCTATACTTTATCACTTTTCCTAATAAGTGCCTAAAGAAAAAACTCTAAATAAGTGCCTGTATTATGATTCCATTAAACACATAAACCTAATCATTAACTCTATTAAAAAGGATGACATGGCATTAACATTCAATGAGGCCATGATATGTGCCAAAAAAATGCTACATCACTATTAAAAATAAAAAATTCAAGAAGTTATAAATTTTTAAATTAAAAAAATCAAAGTATAAAAACAAAAATTTTTTAAAATCATTTTTTTAAATCAAAAAATTATAAAAATAAAATAAAAATATCTTTTTTAAAAAACTAGTTTTTTAGAAATATGAATATTAAAAATATATATAATCAAGAAATTAAACAATTAAAAAATCGAAAGCTTTTTTTAATTTTTTGTGAATTTTATCAAATTAGAGAGGGAAAAGAAAAAGGGAAAGAATGAATGGGAAAAAGGGAGAAAAGATGGAAAGGCTACAGCAGATCGATCCTTACAATTCCCTCTTTCTTCTCTCTCATTTTTCCCTCTTTCTTTATCCGATTCCCCCTATTTATCTCCGGATTATCTCTTCTTTTTGGCTGGATGACCACCGATCTTACTTGATAAGGGTGGATCAACCTTCTTATCCTTTTTTTTTTCATCTCTTTTTTTGTGGATTTATTTTTTTAATTTTTAATTTTTTTATATTTATTATATATTTTTAAATGCTAATCTTTTATAATTTTTTAAAATTTTATAATTTTTTGAAAGATTTTTTCATTTTTAAATTTAAAAAAAAATATATTCTTATAAATTTTTTGAATTTTATTTTAATATAAAAGTTTGAAATTTAGAAAATTTTTATGACATGACAATATTCATTTGGTATTGATGTGGCATTTGTACCATGTGTCATGTTTTGGTTGGTATGCCAGTATGTATTTAATGGCGCTAGTGTAAAGTACATATTTATTTGACGAAATAATAGTACAAATACTTTTTTAGGCATATTTCTACTTTATTAAGAAAATGATATATTACAGGAGCCACTGATGTATTAGCCCCCCCCCAAAAACCAAATGAGCATTAGCCAAGCAACACTATTTTCATAAAATTTAATAGAAGACAATACACTAATTATAAATTATTTTCTTAAATATTACTTTAACCAATTAATACGCGTAAGTTAGATCTTATGATTTATTAATAGGTATCATGTTTTTTCAATTATTATGAACATTAATTAAATTTTATCAGCATTTTTTTGTGTGCTTGACTTTATTAAATATTGAATCCTGACTGTTGAAATTAAGAGTCCAACTTTTTATTAACATATTAAAAAGATGAGAAATTTTATCATTCACTGTCAATGGAGTTTTAAACTTTACAAATGGGTTAGTAAAATGACACATAATTTTAAATTATATCAAACTTTTTAAAAAAGATATGTAATAAAATTTTAACTCAATTTATATTTCATGGTTGATGTATAAAATAATTTTTTTCATTCTTAATTTCTCTTCCATTTTTTTCTATTCTTTTATTTTATATTCTTGAGTTGTAGTACAGTTATTATTTAGTATAAGAGCATGTTTTTCTTATGGGTTTCCTTCTTTTATTAACAAAAAAGAAAGAAAATGTTCTTCCTTTTGACATAATTGCATAAACCAAGTTCGCTAGAAAATTGTGAATACTAGGTGTATCAACCCAAATAAGCTTATTTCACTGTTTTTCCTTTTTCAATTATGAACCTTCTCTCGCTCTCTCAAAAGGAAACATAAATATTATCATTATATTTTTCATTTTAATAAAATAGCTTATCACTAATTCAAGAATTCACCATAATATATATAGCATTGCATTATATATGCAGCTGAGATTTATGTGGAAAGTCAGGAAATCATCTCATCGACAAGCTAGATAAACATAAAATACGCCATTGTTTTTTTTTTTGCTTTGAGAGAAAAAATCTTTAAGGTTTCATTGATGGATGTTTTAATTATTATTTGCTTTTGTAAAAAAATATCAATGAAACACAACCTTAAATTATTATTATAGACACCTTATTTTATCCGGGCTAATCTTTTTAGCAACCGGGCTAATTTTCCACAGTTTAGGCATTTTTGACTCATGCACCATTGATCAAAAACTCAATTTTAATTCATTTCTTTGCATCAGAAAAGATCAAAACCCATATCAAATTACGAATTTAGACTTTTAAATTAATTAAAATTTTTTTTTGAAGTCTAAATTAGATAAAAAAGGTCAATGTCACATGATCACACTACTCCTCCCTAGTTTATTGGCTAAGATCACCATCAGCCACCCTATTTGCTAGAAAATCATCTTAGCATTTAAACCAGCCACCCTATGTCCATCACATTGGTAGCAAGTTGCTCCCTATAGCCACTCTATAGCCACCAAGCTGACACCACTTTGTCCCC
>JBBYHK010490502.1:0-70531 GCA_038382065.1 Adansonia grandidieri | reverse complement strand
CGATACATTGCAAAATGTATCGATACATTTGGTCCAAAAACCTTGAGTGTATCGATACAATGAACATTGTATCGATAAAATGATTATTGTAGCGATACTATGAACCATTGTATTGATACTATGAACCATTGTATCGATACATGTTGCTACGTATTGATACATTTCTTTACAGAATGCATGTTTTGGTCTTGGCATGGCCTAGTATCAATACATAAGCTCATGTATCGATACATTTACATGTTGTATCGAAACAAATGGGGACATTTCAAATTTTTGGATCATTAGAGCACTATATCGATACATGAGAACCATGTATTGATACATTCAACCAAAATTATGAATTTTCTCATATATTTTGTCCTAGGACACCTTAAACTATGTCCTTTTGATGCCACATCTTTGCATTTACCTTTGATATGATCCATAGGCCTTCTTGACCTCCTCAAAATAACATCGCACAGTGATTATCACCCCCTCTCACGTCTATGCCCCAGATTGCTAAAAATTAGCCTGGACAAAATAAAGTGTCTACAGAGGGTATGAGTACTATGTATCTTATGCATCGTAAGAGTGAAAACCTTTGACAAGTTCAAAAAGTATTGTGTGAAAGTGGAAAAGCAATCACGTAAATCCATTAAGATACTTTGATCCAATTCAGCTGGTGAATACCTCTTTGATAAATTTTTAGACACTTCATAGAGAATGCCATTTTTTACTAATTGATTGCACTTGGTATTCCACAACAAAATGGTGTGGCTAAGAGAAAAAATAGGACATTATTGGATAGGGTATGGCTAATGATCTGTTATTTAAAGCTCCATTATCTTTTTTAGGATATACACTACGAACGGCATGTTATATTTTGAACCAAGTTCTGACTAAGTTTACTCCTAAGACTCCATACAAGTTATGAAAGACAAAAAGCCCTTTTTTAGACATCTAAGAGTATAGGGATGCTTGGCATAATTATTGGATAAGGAAGCAAAGAAGTTAGAATCAGGTTCAAAATTATGCATGTTTGTAGGGTATCTTAAATGGATAAAGGGAGGACTATTTTATAATTCAAAAAAGCAGGAAGTCATTATTTGAACCATGTACCATTCATTAAAAGGAGTTACATGAATGACTTCAAATCTTGAGGTAAAATGGTACTTAAGGAACTGTTGGAAGATAAAATTGATATACAGATTTCAGTTTGGGAGTTTATTCCAAGTTTTAAGAAAAAACAAGCAAATGATCAACCATCTAGAGAACTTCATCATAGTAAGAGGGTTTCTAATAAACCTAATTTCTTAATGTATGATGGTGAGATTTATCAATTTGAGGCCATGGAACATAAAGATGACTTTATGACCTATGATGAAGCCATAAGGAATGTCGATGCAAAGATTTGGCAAAAGGCTATGAACATTAAAATGGATTCTATGAAATCCAACTCAATCCGGGATCTTTTAGACCTTCTTGAAAGGATAAAACCCATTAGGTGTAACTGGGTTTACAAAAGAAAGAGGAATGCCAAAGGGAAAGGAAAAAGTTTTAAGGCTAGACTAGTAGCAAAAGGGCACACGAAAATGGCTAACATCGACTATGATGAAACTTTTACCTATTGCAATGCCAAAGTCTGTTCCTATTCTTTTATCCATTACTATGACTCTCAATTATAAGATCTTACAGATGGATATCAAAACAACATTCTTGAATGGTCATTTTGATGAAAGCATCTATATGATGCAACCAGATGGGTTTATAGCAAAGGGCCAGAAGTAAAAGTTTTCAAGTTGCTTAAGTTCATTTCTGGATTAAAGTAATCTTTTTGCTTATGGAACCAAAGATTTAATCAAGCAATCAAAGTCTGGATTTAAGCAAAATGTTAATGAACCTTATGTTTATAAACATATTAAGGAAGACAAAGTAGTTTTTCTAGTATTATACAATAATGATATACTACTAATTTGGAATCATGTAAGAAACTTGCCATCGATCTAAATGTGGTTGTTGTAACAATTTGACATGAAGATTTAAGGAAACTAATTATGTTCTAAGCATTCATCTCTTTAGAGATCAAAAGAATAAAAATGATAGCTTTATCCCAAACTCCAAACATAGAAAAATTGTCAAAAGATATGTAATGCAGGACGCCAAGAAAGGTTCACAACATTCTATGGTAAGATTCACTCTTTCATTGATGATTATATTAAGACATTCGAAGAAAGAGAGCATGTGAAGAAAGTCCCTTATGCATCCTATGTGGGTAGTCTCATGTACACAATGCTTTGCACACATCCAAATATTTGTCATAAGGTTGGTATTGTAAGTCGATATCAATCGAATCTTGGTAACAAGCATTGATAAGCTATGAAGCATATATTATCTTAAAAGAAAGAGAACTATATGCTAGTATATTTCAGAGGGGGACCTAAAGCAGTGGGATTTAAGGAAATTGACTTTAGAATCTATATTTGTCCTAGAAGGAGACGCCATTGTGTAGAAGAATATTGAAAAACTTAAGCGTTGACTCCATGATGGAAGCTAAGTATGTGGTTGCTTGTAAAGCATCTAAGGAAACAACTTAGCTTCACAAGTTCCTTAGAGATCTTAAGGTAATTTCTGGTATGGATAGACCTATTACACTTTATTGTGATAATAGTGAGGCAATTGCAAATACCAATGAATCTGGACACCACAAGAAGACAAAATGTATAGACAAAAAGTACTACATTATAAGAAAGTTGGTGATGGAAAGAGTTGTTGAAGTTTGCAAAATCATGTTCAAGGATAACCCGGCTGATCGCTTTATAAAAACTTTGGTGGTTGGGAGTTTTAAAAGGCACATCTAAGGCATAGAATGTGAGACATGACTCATTGACTCCCTTAAGGCAAGTGGGAGATTGTTTGGAGTGCCCTAAGGATGAAAGATAATTTTTTTTTATGTTTTCATAATTTGTACTAATTATTCATATTTATATATTCAAGGTTTCATTATATCATTGCTATTCCATTCATATTTAGATTTACATATTATAAATGTAGGCAAATATGGTTGATTGACTAGTATTTATACCATTAGAATGTTGCATATAACAGACTTTATATGAGGGAAGATAACATGTTAAGGTAAATAGTCTAAATTAATAGTCCATAAACCATAGGGTTAATGCGAGCAATTAACCCATTTTAAGACTATTACATTGTCTAAATCCAATTAGGGAGATGGCTTCTCTTGCCTATCTAGAGCATATTGATTCCTAAGTAGAGACATAGATATATTGCACAGAGGTGGTGATATATTAGATTGGACAAAGTGCAATTAATCAATCAATTAATTTTGTTTACATGGATTAATACACTTTTGATGATCATTGTGTAATTAGCTTAATCATAAGTAAGTAATTGACTCGATATGTATAGCTTGTAGACTTTGATATTCCAAAGGCTAAACCGTCTCGAAGTAGTAAGCCACTAGACCGGTTCATTGGGTAAATGACTTATACTTGATAAGAGCTTTACTTATAGATATGGAATCATAGCTCCTATAAATAGTTAAGGTTACCCTCTTAAAGGCATTATACAGGATAGTGAAAATGGATGAGGCCTCAATCATTTGTTTATCAAATGATGAATTCTTCACATATGGTGAACAATCATTTTCACATACAGAGTATAATGGAACTTTAAGATAAGATGATCAAGTAGGTAAAATGGACTTTTAACCTTAAGTTGATCACATATATCATATGAGGGTATTACACAAATGACAAGGTCATTGGACTAAAAGGCTAAAAGCTTATGCATACGATATATAATTAGGAATGCAGTCTCAAGTCTTTGGTGGTACAACTTTGAGATTAATAATTATGTGATTAATTATTCTATGTAGAATAATTGAGACATAAACTATTGGAGCCTAATTATATGTCAAATTGGTTCTCCCACTAGCTCAACATAATTCCTTAATGGATGGTTATTGATTAGAAAGCTCGAAGCTGGATGATTTTTAATAAATGAAGTGGTGCACCGCATACACTCCTCCCTAGGAAGTAGGCATTTTCTTTAGTAAATAAATGAAAAATAATTTTGGTGTTATTTATTTAGAATATATATTTAATTAAATAAAATATTTATTTAGACAACAATTATTAATTTAAATTAATTATATTTATGTTCTGATAAATATAGAAATTAATTTAAATTAAATAGATATTGGAAAATTAATTATTTATATAATTAATTTAATATATATTAACTCTTGTTTAAATATTTATTTATAAATTAAATAGAATAACATTCTAAATAAATTAAGAAAAAATATTTTATTTCTTTATTTTTAATTTATGATTAAAATAAATTATTTTACTACAATTAATTTTGTTTTGATAATTAGTACATAATTATACTATTTGAATAAAACTGCCATGATTTTAATTTTGAATTAGAATTGGAGTTGTGAAAAATTATTGGGTTAAATAATATTACCAGTTTAAACAGAATTAATGAGTATTTAGATTAAATAAAGTAAACTCCATAAAATAAATTAGGCCAAAATATATGTAGATATATTTAGGCTTGGCTGAAATTTGGGGGGCACTAAGATTAGGGTTGGCCCTACATATTAGGGTTTTATGGAGGTAGTAAAATAATTATTCTAATTAAAAATATTAAAATTAGAACCACCTTATTACATGATATAAATAAGAGGTAGTGCCTAAGGTTTCAGGTTAGACCATTTACACTCCCTAGGGTTTCTATTCACAATTTTTAGTGATTTTGAACTTGTTCGTACAAAGGTGGTCTTGAAAGAGAATTAAGCCGTACGAATTTGGAATAGATAAAGACAAAGAGTGCCCACACACTCTACCATTCAAGAATTGGAGAATAGTAGAGAAAGCTTGTTGGTTGAAGCTTTCACATGGATATGGTTTCTATTCACAACATTTTGTGATTTTGAACTTGTTCACACAAGGGTGGCCTTGAAGAAGAATTAAGCTATACGAATGTGAAATAGATCGAGACAAAGAGTGCCCACACACTCTACCATTTGAGAATTGGAGAATAGTGGAGAAAGCTTGATGGTTGAAGCTTTCACATGGATCTGGGAATTCTTAGATGGCATCTTCAAATTTGTAACTCAGGTAATTGATTATGGTGGTTTTATTGTTTATAGCAACATGATTAAAAATTTTTAAATTTTTGCTATCCAAACTGATTTGTTTTTCCAACACTTGGTTTTGGCAATCTTTTTGGCCATACTAATATTGGCCACCATCCTTAGATGATGTTTAGGTGCTGTTTCAAGTGCTGGTCACAAGAAGGCAACCAATTTAACCCTTAATCACTGGTCACAAGAAAACCTAGAAAGTCACATTACCTTATTGCTACCCTTAGTCTTGATCCCTAATTTTCAACATCAACGGAGGATATTTATATGTTGATTTTAGATGCTGAAAAATCATTTAAAATGCTGCCAAAGTTTGAAGCAAAGCAGCAAACTCAGTAGTAACAAATTGCCATACAAATCGCCAATCATATGGATACACCTGCCATGGATTTGACATCAGCATGCGTTGATTTTCAGCAACCAAGATCCATTCAAGAATCACATATTCTTTGATTAACTTTCTTTCCTAAAGTGCAGCAAACCTATGGAACTTGTCCCTAAAGATTTCAAGGTCCATTAGGTGCAAGATCACATCCAAAATTAGGCAACAACATCATGTCATGCGATATCATAAAAAATTCAAGACTGTGTTTCTTTATTTTAAATCATATTAAAATAAATTAAAATGGAATTTTGTAAATGATAAAATTGGATCATAAAAATCAATTTTCACAACCAAGAAACTATGAGAATAAGTCTATAGAGAAATCACAAATCATATGGAACATATCTTCGAGTTTCATCAATTTTACATGTAATTGATCTAAATCAATAAAAACTAATTTTTATTAATTATTAAGCATTTTAATAATGATCAATACATACTCTAAGCATGTTGTCCAGAATTAAGAAAATGTATAAAAAAATTATTTTACATAGTTTTATGCCCTAAACCTTTATAGATCTACACATGTGACATCTGAATGTCAGTTGCCATGAATTAGCTTTTACTAACTGCATGTAATCCACAATCTTTTGGCTCTGATACCACTTGAAGGGAATTCTTTCTTGATGATGTTTGACCTTAAACCTTATGCATGTATTGGATTTCAAAAATCATCAAAATGTGAAGTTAAATGTAGCAGAAATAATTAAATGGCTTGAAAGATTCCAAGAAGCCAGTTTCTTGAAATTAAATGGTTAGCGAACTATTTGATGATTTTTGAAATTAAATCATCAAAAATTTGTTGATTTTTGAAATCCAATACATTTAACTTCACCCTAAACCTTTTCCTTTGATTTGGGTTAATTAAATGGTCAGCCAACTTCCTCCCAACCTTGGCCGAAATATTCACCAAAGTTGGGCCAAAGAAATTAGCCCAACAAGCTTAGGCTAGAAGCATAGATAATGATGCAATATTTAGTGTGTTTTAGCCAAACTTACGTTTCCCTGAATTTAATCTAATTAATTCAATTTTATTTATTCTAAATAAATAATATTTATTTCATAAATATAATGATCAAATAATTATAAAAATTAAATAAATAAATTAGTAACACAATTTAGCTAGCATACACACATCCCTATTGATTTTATTATTATAAAATCATTAATTTAATTAAAACTATTTTTTTAACTTAATTTTAGTATTATTTAATATTAATTATCAAATAATTAATATTACAATAATATTTGAATGGGTGATAAATAAATTGTTGAGATAAAAATTTGATTTTCAATCAAATCCTAAGTCTAGGTGAAATCCTATTTCAACTAAAAGTAGTGTTTGTCCACTCATATACATTATGTCTTAATTTAGACATTATTTTAATAAGACAATCTTATTATTAATGTCTTAATAACACAATAAAAATCTAGATTTCACAAATCTAATTTTGTTTCAAATACTTGAACTTATTCAATTAAGTCCTTCATTCAAATTACCTTTTATTTAATTAAGTCATACTTAATTAAATCATGGGTTTAATCCAATAGATCTACCTTATTGTGTGTGACCCATTAGGTTCTCAACATGTAGGCAATAACCATAAATAATCTTATTAATCATGTTTACAAATCAAGAACAGGATCTCACAACCCATCATGACCACCTAAATACTAAAGAATCAGTATGACCTTGCAGAAACCTTTCAGTAACTAGCCTATTAGTATAATAGAATCTTTTCACCATATATCCTAGATTGAGAAAGAGCATGGTGTAGTGTCTGCCTAAACCTTTATCCATATTCATTCTTATAACTCATGGTAAATGTTCATGGATCTATGAGAAACTATTTCTTATAACTCATTTATACTTTCCTCAAAAATTTTAATCCAATTAACCATAGTTAAGAATACTTAAGATATGTCTCCAATGTCACTTGGAGTGTTGAATTCTCTCTGAATCACTCATTTATCTACCATATGGTTCATGCTATACCTAAAACCACCATACCATAAGCATCCATCTATTGTGGATGCATTTATGATGGAGTCAAAGCATAACACTCTTCATATGAAATGACCTAGTATCACAAGTTTGAGAACTACTATACACAATTGGCACATGAGAACATATTCCATATACACTTGAGTGACTTATACCAAATTAAATTCTCATTTGTGCCCTGTTTAGTGAACTTGTTTCCATAAAACAAGCAACTATAGGCTATCCTGAAGTATCTCATTCTATGAGATTAAAGGGATGCATGCATCCGATGAATTGAGGCTTAGCATATACTAGTCTTCATGTATTTTCAATGCCCCATCTTGATAGTACAATGACAAAGAATATTTTTAGAAACATAGCTTCAATGCATAAGGATCTCACAGTCCAGGCCATTGTGTTTCAAGAGCTTTATCTAATTAATGTTTGCATGAGTGTGAAATCATGCCACTAACATGAAGTGAAATCTATCTTACCTTAACTTAGTAACTTGTATGTGTTTATTTAACCATGTATCCCATGTCCCAATCTAATTGGTTCAAGGGCATACACAAATAGTATTGATATGCTATTTCGATATAAGGGCTTAGTAGTACTAAAATTAGTTTTTGGGCATTAATGTATCGATCATTACCTAAATGTATTGATACATTAGGCCAAGGTATCAATACATTATGGAAATGTATCGATATCTTGGCCTAGTTTGGAAAATCTTAGCCATTTTGCTTTAAAATTTCCACTAACTATTTTTAATAAATTTTCCCATAACTATTGCTCTAAAAATCACATAATTTAAGGCTAGACCATGTTCTATTTATTTTAAATGAAATTAGGCCATTTATTTTATTTTTGGGCCTTATTTCATTTAAGTGCCAATTAGATCAAATTTTGATTCAATTAAGGGAGTCTAAGAAGGCAAAAGATGATAGCATTTTGCAAACATTTCATGTGATAATCAAAATTACGTAAAGGTAATATTGGCCCCTAAAAATGACATTATTGTTATTTTTAAATGATAAGTACATTGATGGCCAAAAAGAGCTTCATTGCTCCCAAATTTAAGGCTCTTTAGCCAATAAAATTTAGACAACCATTTGCCAAAGACTATGGGACTATTTTTTAGTAAAATGAGCAACAAAAATACCCCTTAGAGGAGATTAAAAAAATTGGCCAACCTTTAATTTTCATGCAAATGCACTTACTCCTAAAGCCTTAGTGAAATTTCCAGCACAAAAGAAAAAAAGAAAAAAGTAAAAAAGGCAAAGTAAAGGGCTAGAAAAGGAAAAGGAAAAAAGGAAATCGAAGATTAAAGTGTAATCTCTTTCTTTTCTTTGATGCATTTTTTAGCATAAACATCCTATCTTAGTGACCTCTTAAGTTGTGCATGACAGTTCTAGGTCATGCATTTTTCTTGTCTCTCATGAGTTTGATCTTGTTTGATGCATGTTTAGATGTTTTTGAATGATCAAAATCCCTTTTTTTTATCTATGATTATCAGCCAACCTTTTATCTCGATGCCATTGTGTTTTGCTTCATCATTTGCATAATTTTAACATGTTATATGCCTTATTCATGCTCATCTTGCATGCCATGATTTGTTGGTGGTGATTTGTGCCATTTAGCATGTTTAGTTTAAGAAATGTATGATGAAATACCTCTACATGCATGCCATGTTATGTTAGTATGATTTAATGCAATGATTATATGCCTAAGATCATTATATGTTTGATGAAATATATGCTTGCTTTGTGTGTCAAAATTTGATTTTTTTTAACCCCTTATGTTAAGCTATGGTTAGTATAAACAATAGACTAACTATGGCTTATGTGTTTGAATTCAAGTCACGCTTAAATGAATAAAATAAAAAATTTAATAATTATTCAAATTATGTATAAATTAAAAAATTATCGAATTCAATTAAAGGATAAGCTTGTGAGTTTTAATTGATCTACCTAACAAGAACACTAAAAACAAAATCATACCTTATGTCAAGAGTATCAAGACCTTTGATTAAATTTGAATTTTGTCCAGTTGTCCAACCTCTAATGGTGATCCACATGGGTGACTCAGGAAACCTTCATAAAGGTAAAGGTTTTGTGTTTCCGGGAGTTGTGCTAGTAGCTTAAGTTTCATAAACCTTCCATTATGCCTTAGCCAAGTTAAAAATAGAGAGCAAGAAAAACAATTTTTTTCTTCTCAAAGCAATGTACGGCCAGAGTAACATAAAGGAATAAAAAAATCCCATGCTATGGATTGCTAAACATCATGTTTTTATAGTTAGATTTAGTGTATAACTATAATTTGGTTTAATTGCACTTAGACCCTAGAATTAATTAAACTTTTCAATTAAGTCCTTAAGGGATCATTATGTTTACAATTTAATCCATGCCTATTTTAATTCCACAAAAATCACCTTTATATGTATGACCTATTAAGCCCTAACATGTTGGCAATAAATATAAATTAATTTAGTCAAGAATATTTATATTTATAGACCATGTGCGATATCTAGCAATGTGTCATGGCCACTTAAATGCTAAGAGTGTCAATACGATTTTGATAAGCTTTTAGTGTATAGTATGCAGTGTAATTCTATTCTTCCATCATATATCTCAAAAAAGACTAGAGTATGGTGTAGTGTCTACTCTTAGTCTTGCAACCCTTATGTGTTAACTTTATAATTAGTATTGCCTTGACCAAGGGCTTTAAGTTAACATAGGCTAGAAACAAATGATATTTGTCTTCTTATATCACTAGGGGTTATAAATCCTCTTTGCACCATTTATCCACCTTCTGTATGCTTCATAACATACCTAAAACCACCAATCTAGTTGTTCTAGAGACATGATCCATTAATCATCTTAAGCACGTAAGTCTTAATAAGAGTACCTTTTGACATCTTTTTTTTTTGAATAATTCTTTTGAAAAGTCAAATCTTCATGATGTTTCTCCTTATCAAACAATTCTCTAAGGTTTAAAATCATGTTTGAAGTATCCATGCTCTCATGTTGCTTTTGGAGATCAGGTACCATGCTAGGCAACATCACATGTGGCTTGCGTGATGCCATTGTTATGAATTCTATAGGCATCTTGCTCATCCTGAAAAACATTAATAGTGGGCTCGTTGGGTACAGGTTCATCAAGGACATAAGCCTTATGTTTTTATGTTAAAATGATTTTTACATTGTAAAGCCAGTCAATAAAATTCAACCTTATCAACTTGGTAGCATCTAATATGCTATGCAGTGATAAGTTTGAAGTCATACTTCTTCTTTATATCCTATTTGAATTTAGAATATATTTAATCTCAATAACATACATACAATAATCATTCAATTAGGTTTTAATACTAGAATGATTATTCTTATTATTTTTACAAAATTGTAAACCTCGACTATAATATGAGAAGTTTAATGTTTGATTCTTCTTAATGAGCTAGGCATCTTTTTTATCCTTTCATGACCTTGAGTTAGCTTAACAAACCATAAAAGAACTAATTTGTTAGGTAAATTAGTTTACTAATTACATCTCTATGCCTCTGGATCAGTAAAGTGATAACTCTTTACCTAAATGCATCATGTGTATTTCTCCTAAACATCACCTCTATTGCTATGCAATCAAGTTGTATGCATCTAGACAGCATGGCTTTAGTTAAGTAAGACCTATTATTTATAACTTCAATAGCTTAGGTGGAAGGGACCTTAAGTTGGCTTAACAAATCCCCACTATCGGAATGATTCTAGAAACACAGTTTTAATGCATAAAGATCTAGCAATTGTAACATTTTACAATTCTTTTGCAAGGCCAATGTGTTCCATGGGCTTTATCTTCATAAGTCATAAATAAAAATCATTATAGAGTCTTATGGATAAAGAAAAATCATATTACATTAATCTAATAATAATGTATTTTAGTTGAAATAACTAAAAGCTAGTAAATTACACGCGAAACTGATTAGGTTGCAAGGCTTACACTACCAATCACCCACTAGCTCTAAAGCCAATTGCCCATATGTCTAAACCCTACACCCTCCATATGGCGATCGTGTTTCTACTAGGTCAAAACTTTAGAGAAAAAATAAACTAAGTTATCCATTGTGGGTACACTTTGCATACATATATATCATGTCTTTTGACAAGTTTCTACTTTATGATATTGCCATAGTACATGTTTGGACTTATGATGAGACCTTGCTTCCTTAGCTTATATTATGGCTTCATTTTTATCATAATAGAGTGGTACTAGGTCAATAATGCTAGGAATCACATTAAGTTCATCAAATGAACTTATTCAGCTAAATAGCCTTTTTCGTAGCCTCATACATGATGATGTACTTGGCTTTACTTGTTGATTCTATAGTCATTTCATTTTTAGAACTTTTCTAGTTGACATAGCACCTTTTAGGGTAAATATATAATCACTTTGTAATTTACTTCATCCCAATTTAATTGGAAATAAGTATTAGTGTAACCCTTACAAGGAGTTTAACCCTCTTAGGACAAGAAAGATATCTTTAGTCCTTCATAAGTGCTTTAGGATGTTCTTACAATGGTCCAATGACATTCACTAGGATTGCTTTGGTATCTACTCATGACACTCAAAGCCTATGATACATCCAATCTAGTACACAACATGGCATACATGATAGAGCTGAGGCATATATAATCTTATCCATCCATGTCCTATCATCTATTTTTTTAAGACACATTTCTTTTAAGTAATGTATGCCATTAACCATAGGTATGTTTTCACTTTTGGAATTTTTAAATGTAACCTCTTTAGCACCTTGCTTATGTAAGATGATTGGGTTAAGACAAGCAATCATTTTGATCTATTTCTATATATATCTTAATTCCTAAAATGAATATGGCTTCTCCCAAATCCTTCATGGAGAATTGTCTAGATAGCTCAACCTTAGTGGCCTATAGCATAAGCATGTCATTTTTCATAAGCAATATGTCATTAACATATAGCACTAGAAAAATGATGATCTACCCATTTATCTTCTTATTCCATAATAAATCCACATTTCCTTGGATCTTATATGGTCATACTAGATCAATGAAGTACTTAAGTTTTTATAGCTTTGGGTTAAGCATCTAATGCTCCATATTTAAACTTAGGTTAGATAAATGTATTAGTTTATGGTTCTTGAACTTTTTCAATATCAATTTTCATACTAATTTCTTTTAGTACAAACTCTTTATCTAGAAATACATGTTTTGAAACAAACACATTTTGTTCAACTGGGTGGTAAAAGTATCATTCAGAAGTTTTGTTATTATAAACCATAAACTTGTATTTGTTAAAACTAGCTCCAACATGTTAGACGTTATTTGCTTCACATAAATAGGATAATCTATATCTTATGATAAAACAAGAATAGTCCCTTGTCATGCAATATATCATATGGCATCTTATCTACTGATTTGGATAGAACCCTATTTAGAAGATAGGCAGCAGTCTCTAAGGCATATCTCTAAAAGTATTATTTGCAAGTTTATTTAAGATAAACCAGAAACTTACATTTGTTTAAACTAGATCCAAGCTTAGTAGACGTTATTTGCTTCATAAAAGCAAGATAACCCTAAATCTTAAGATAAGACAACAATGGTCACTTGCCATGTAATATATCATATGGCATCTTATCTACTGAGTTGGATAGAAACTATTCAGAAGATTGGCGATAGTTTCCATGGTATATCCCTAAAGGGATATCATAATGTCAACTTAAACATCATGGATCAAACCATGTCTAACCGCTTAGATTTTTCTCTTAGACACTTTATTATATTCTGAGTTTTGTACAGAGTCCATTGTGACAAAATATCTTTTTTTGTCAGATGATCCAATAACTTTTGTCTTAAGCATTATCCTTCTTAATTAAATCTAAGAGTGCTAGTTTGTTTCTCTATTTTTGCCCTAAACTCTTTGAACTTTTCAAAAGCTTTAGACTTGTACTTCATTAAGTATGCAAATCCATGCCTTGAGTGATTATCAGTAAAAGTAATGAAATAGGAATGCCCATTTCTAGCCATTATGTTTATTGTTCCATATATATCTATATATATTAGGCCCAATAAAACACTAGCCTTTTCACCTTTACTAGTGAAGAGAGTCTTGGTCATCTTGCCATGAAAATGACATTCTTATATCCCATATAATTCATAATTAAATCACTTGAGATAGCTTTATTTGTGTAACGTGGCTATTCAAGTTTCATTAACATGTCCAAGCCTAGAATGCTAGATTTAAGTCTTTGTTAGATCATTTTTTTCTTTGCTTTTTTCATATTCATATTAGGTAAAGGCATTTTTGGATCTATAACAAATAGCTTTTTCTATGATGTGCCTGATTCATAGACCATATTATAGACACTCCATTTTGTCTGGACCAACTTTTGGCATCCTAGGAGTTAGGTAAAAGATGATAAAATTAAAAAATAAAAATAAAAGATGGGGGACGACTGTGGGTACCGTGTTGCCAGTCACTATTAGGCGACACAGCGCCAAACAAAAAAATTTGTTAGAAAAGTCTAAAATGCCTATGGGCCGTATTAAAGAAAATGTAAAAATGAGGCATCAAAGGCCACTTTTCATGGTGTCACTAAGGTTATTCAAATGATATACAAATCAATTTCCTATTGTTTGTGACCAAGTTGAGGTAAATCTGGAAGCCACAGGTACATACAAGTTATATTAGGGCACAAGTACTGATGTGAGGCCTTTACAGTGTGATAAACTTGAATTCTCACGTGTAGTATTGATATAAGAGGGTTTAGTATTAATACCTGGCATGTTTGTATTGATACAGACCTTGGTAATAGCTAAAGTTGTGACTTTTGGCAAAATGTATCAATACACAAGCATAAGTATCAATACAAATCCATGGATTTGTAGTATCGATACTGGCCTCTAAGTCTCGAGACTGGAAACATTTTTTGCTCTTAGTATCAATACACAACTTATTGTATCGATACACAAGAGTAAAAAGTACCTTATGTATCGATACAACATGTTTTGTATCGATAAACCAAGGCATTTTTGCCTAGTTTGAGCCATTTTTCAACCTTTGATAACCCAATTTAAACATGTTTTTGCATCAAAGAACTATCATAAAATATTGCAAACCTTAATTATGGGTTTATTAACCTCGTTCCATATATTTTCTGTTTTGATCATCCATTTCATTTTAGTGAACCTTTCACGTTGCCATGGCCCTCCTAATACTCCTATGCATCTTTGTTGCCTTGGTTGTGGTAGTCTTAGGATCTTGATGACCATCTTGACATCTTGATGTTGTTAGCTATAGAAACTCACCTTGCTTCATTTTCATCATCATACAGCTTCTTTTCATGCAGTCTTGATAGCTCCAACATCCACTCCTTTGTAAAACATGTTTATATTATCTCTATGCACCCTATTTGTCATCTTCATGCATCGATGTCACCCATTTCCATGTCAAAATATCATCACTGCTTGTTTGCATGTTTAATCCTTGTTTATCTTTGTATTTGCTGTATTTTGTTCATGATATCTCCATTAAAATGGTTACCTGTCTCTTACAAACTGAGTTTTAGAAAAATCCCCAAGTTAAGTTCATGCTACCTCCAATAGATGAAGAATATCATGGACTTAATGCTTTCATTAAATTGGTCTCCCAATCTTGGGGGTAAATTAACATTTCAGCTCTAGATTTCATGATGAAATATGTTTATTTTTCAAAAAAAAAGAGGGAAATCCTTTTTACTATTAAACCTTGATTTTGAGTCTCATGTTCATTTTGCTGACATGGTCAATGAGTTTTTCCATCATCCCAAACTATTTTTGGATTATGGAATGAACTTTTGAAGCCCGTGTTACTTTTATCAAGGACGTTCGAATGTCCTAGGCCCGAGTCTATCTTCGAAAAAACTGAAATATTGAATAATCCCTCTAGTTTTGCTCTGGCAGCACTATAGCCTAAATTTGAAAAATTATTTTCAAGCCACAAAATATTTCCTTTGATTTTTGTAATATTTTTCGTTTAAAGGGCATCGATTTTACCTTTCTAACGGTGTGTTATTTGACCTCAGATCATCCTGAACGAGGGAATTAGAATTTTTCAAACCTTTGTTGTCTGAAAACCCTAAAACTAGCATGCAACATTCTGTTTGGGCCATTATGGCTTGGCAGATGATTTTATGAAATTTCTAAACATTTTTCTCAAAAAATTCACAAAATTCCATTTTGCAAAAAGGTATTATTTATGATCTAATGATCCCGGATAAGCTAGGAATGATTTTTTGAAATCCATCGTGCCCTTTTAATTATAGATGCTACCAATGCTGAGATTAACCTAACTTCAAAAATTAATTCTGCCTAGAAAGTGATTTTCTAGAATTTTTTCAATATTTTTATATTAAACCTTGTCGAGTTACCTTTCTAGCGATAACCCATTTACCGTCTAACTCTTCAAATGCACCCAAAAAAATCTAAAAATGGAGATATCACGATGTTGTCCCTGATTTTTAACCTAATTTTTGAATATCCTTTTATTGAGACATTCGAATGTCTCGAAATGCACCCGTTTAGTCTCCCTCACAACATCAACTTTTTTACTCAGATCAAGATTAAGATACGAAAAAATAGGATTTCATATTAAAATTTTTGTTTATGGAGATACTCCAACTCTGCTACTTAAAAAGGATACTCCAACCCCATTTTTTAATCAAGGTTTAAATTTTCTCCTTGTTCTTAAATGTTCTCTTAACTTTGGGGATACTATAACCCCACTACTCCGAAGGGATACTCCAACCTCTTTTTAAAAAAATAATAATTTTTTTCTTTATTCCTAACTATTTTCATAACTCTATTATAGGGGACACTCCAACCCTACTTCTCTGAGGAGATACTCTAACCCCGCTTTTACTTTGAAAACTTAAAATTTTCTCTCTTCCAGATGCCTCAAACTGTTCTGATAAAAATTGTCTTTGTTCTTCAAATTACCACCGAATCCAGATCGGTCTCTAAAATTGTCATCCCAATTATTCTTCAATAATTGAAGGCAATTATGAGATACATTTCGATTGCCCCTCTATTTTTATGTTCTTTTATTTGTGATTGCTTGTTTATGATATTATTATATTTCTCATTTTTCACCTTACTAACTTATTTCCTTTTGTAGTGTTATTGTGTATTCATATTTAAAATTTGTTTTCTAATAAAATTTATGAGGCAATGTTTCATGTTGGTATCTCTCTAGTGCCTAATACGAAACATCTAATTTTTAAAATCCAATCAGGACATTGTTTTCATAAAAAATCACTATGTTCCTTACACTTCCGAGGTGCATAGGTGATCTAATTTTCCTTAATAAAAAAATCTTTAGATTTACATTTTCCAAAACTTCATGCATTAAAGAGGATTATATCTAAATGGAGACCAAATGGAACCGATTTAACCGAGACTAGAGTGAGTATAATTAGTAGGTACCGATTTTGGGCACCGTGGGGATGCTAGTCCTTCCCTGCGTGTAACCAACTCCCGAGCCCAACCAATGAATCTTTAGACTTCGTAGACATTGAAATCAGTGTTTCAAGTTTCACAACTCACAATATTGTTTACAATAGGTGTCCGATCTGGCCTAGCCTAAAATGATCGGTGCTGACTCCAAGTTTATGGCCACTTTATGGTGGCCATCTAGGTCTAGTTAATTGAGCGACTCGTCTGACAGCCCCTACCCTCTTCATATCATCATGCCTAATCTAAATCCCAATCAAGGGATAGCTCAAAGGCTCGACCACAACCCATCACCATTTATTTTTAAGTCGAGTGCGCTATGCCCTTTAGATCATCCGAAGTTTTAAAGGTCGAGCATGTGATGACACATATCATTTAGGATGATTGAATAACTATTGCCTTTTATCTTAAACTCGAAACCATCATGCATAGTGAGGTGATTTTTCTAGACAATCTTGAAGCATAAAGACATTATTTCAATTCTAAGGTTACACCTAAGGGCAATGATAAGGTAGAGGTCCTAATGACATAGCTGTAACTCTTACACCATTCCTTGTCCTTAGAATTGCCTTATTAGAGCCTAATCAATAGCTACAACTCTGACATAAGTGTGATCCACTTCTTAAATCAATTGTATAGGTAGTTGAATCAATGGTAGAATAGTTTAAACTTAATCATAAGCATGTGGAAGCAAACCACCTTCCATTTATTCAGAATGTTTCTCATACTAGTTCAAACACATTAGGCTAATGGCATCAAATATGCCTTGTAACATATTTAATATATTTACCATTACAACAGCATGGTATGGAAAAAGTATAAATTAGTCTCTTCATGTATTAAACCAATAATGACGACATATTAAATCTTTATAGGTTCTCTCACTAATTTTTTGAGATAATTGCCTTCGCTATTATTCAAAAATTAGGTATTTCTAGTGGTCGAAGACCCTTTTCAACATGTTGCAACCTTGAGTGACTCAACAAATTACAAGAAGCCTAATTGAGTAGGTAGCATAGCTTACCAATTACATCCCTATGCATCTCCTAGATCAGTTAGGTGACAACTCTTTGCCTAAATGCATCATATGCATTTTGTCTAATCGTCACGTCTAATGCAATGCGGTCAAGTTTGTAAACATCCAAACAAACACAAAATCAGTTAAGTAAAGCCCATCATTTAAAACTTAAGTAGTTTGGATGATAGTTTGACCTTGAGTGACTCAACAAGTCTCCTAAGGATAGAACTTGGTTATCTTGTTCTGAAATATGGAAGGTGACTTTATCATGCAAAACATGTGACTCAATATTATTTGAGGGATTTCATTGTTCATTTATCATCAAATTTAACCATGTAACTGCACGTATTGCAATAAGTAATACAGTGAAAAAGTATAGTTTTGATCCAACGAGGACTTGATACCAAATTTGTTGAGTACTAATATTAAAACAACTTAATCTTATTCAAACAAACAATTATAAATAATAAAGATAAATAAAATAATAGTATTAAAGCAAATAATAAATAATAAAACATAGGATTACAATTTCCCTCAACATTTCATTTGAGTAAAGCCTTACTCTCTTAACTAAACTAATGATAATAAGTTGTTAACCTAGAGTTTTAATTTATTTATAATTATCTTTTGGATGGTATTGTTAAAATATCTCTCTTAAGCAATTTACTATATTCCAATATAAATTAAAATATGAAAATCTCATTAAGCTTAGACTTCAATTTGGTTATATATGAGTCTAGCATGTAGATCAATTCGTCATAATAAAATAATATGAAATATGTCCTTCAATTTAGGTCTAAACACAAGATTCTTTTCCAAGCTTATTAGGGTTACCCAATCAATCTAATTGGTTGATCAAACAACTTGAAGCATTAAGAACAAAATTGAACAAATAACTAAAATATTATCAAATCAAGGAAAAAGAATAAAATAAACCAAACTATATATTGAGTACCATTGCAACCCTAAAAAATAATTTTTTTTGTAATAAATATAAAAAATATAAAACTGAGTTTCACCGTCATATATAATACTATAAAGATAAAAAAGTAAAGGGAAAGAGAAAACTATGAGTGATTAGATCTTTGATCTTCAAGTTTCTCTAAAATCTCTCTAGCTTCTTGAATATTATGGTGGCTGCTTTCCTGTTCAAAAAAATTAGGGTTTACAAAGTCCCCAAGTCTCCTTTTTTAGTAATCCTACATATAGCCAAAACTTTGGACAAGAGATAATTGGTTCACAAGTAGCTCAATCAATTTATTTTTGGAAGATGCCAAACTAAGTCCACTTTGCTTCACTTTAGAAACTCTTTCGGGTTTTGGCCTACCAAAATACAAAAATAACTAAATAATTTAAATATAAGGAAAGTAAATAAAACTAATATAAAATAAAATAATTTTAATTAGATATAACTAAAAACCTTTGAGACTTAGCTACTTTAATACATAAAATGAGATTAAATAATTCTATTTTATAGAGTTATCACACCACTAAACTTAAGATTTCGCTCATCCTCCAGCAAAACAAAACAAAGACATGAAAAACAAACAAATGAAAATAAAATAAAATAAAGTACTACTTGAAATGAATGTATTTAAATGATGATAGCCTTAATTTTCCTCAAATTATCTCAATATCCCAAATCAAGGTATACACAAACATAATCTAGATTCATGCTTTAATGCAATCATAAACCTCATGTTTCAAATAGGTTTCCAATGTGTGTGGATAATCTCCTTACAAATCATTATGGGCAATTGGAATAAGTTTATGATAATGCAAACTACGATTTAATACTAGATTCTCATATGTTTGCTTTTCATCTCTTTCTCCACTAATGTAGACTAACAACTTATTAAAGATCATGTATGACATTATTAATGTGAGGCTAGGGTAAAGCTGGATAAAGGATATATTTTGGCTTAATTCACCCATAGACATTTTTCATTGTTTTAATCTTACAAAGAGCCATTCACAACACTTCTGAGGCGTATACCTTTTTTCATGACATTTTTATGCCATTTTATTCAATTACACAACTTTATGTACTTTTTTCTTCATTTTTAATTTTTTTTAGTTTTTTTCATTTTTTTTTCATTTTTCACCAATACAACATAATTGAACCATGGCTTATAGCATTTTCAAAACCAATTTCATGCTCATGCCCATTAATAAGGGTTAATCATAGTTTTCTTGTTATGCTAGGCTAAAATATATATGGCAATAAAAAGAAAAGATATATAGGCTTAGAAAAGCTCAATCCAAAGATGGCCTACATCATCTTTGTAACTAAGTATTGTCTAAGATTTCACCTCAAGAGAGAATCAAACAAATTCTAGGCTTTTAGATATAATTATAATTTATATCAACATAAATAGTCTTGAAATTAGAAATACAACTCAAAGAAGAGATCATGTGATCAAAATTTTAAAATCATATCCTAATAATGAGAAAAATAAAAGAATCTAATCAGAAAATCAAATCATGCTTGTATTTTCCTAAGAATCGAGATAACTTAATTAACTAAATTCTCATCATAATAAGCACAAACATCTTAAACACAAGAGTTTTAGAAAAAAAATTTGGAAAAAAATAAAAAGAAGCATATTATGAAAAAAAAATTAACCTAGACTAATTTGACACTAGCAAAATAAATACATTACTTTCAAACTTAAAACAAATATTATCCTCAATCTTTATAAATATATAGAGAAAGAATAAGGAAACTCCCATTTTTTTATGAAAGGATCTCGGATAAACTTTAGTTATCAAAGTTGACCTTATCACGCTTGTCAAAATTGACAGGAGGCTGCAAAAGAAAACAAAATAAAAAACCCAAGTAGATGATAATAATAATGATGATCATATGATGATGAGGACGATGATGTAAAAGTAAAGGAAAAGAGCAGAAGCGCTTGATTTATAGTCATCGGCTTGACCATTTTCATTGTTATTTGGGTAAGCTAAATTGCTATAGGACTTTTGACAACTAAACTTGCCTCCCTAAAATGTTTGAAACTTACCTATTCACCTTGAACTTCATAAGCCATTTTATGTCAACTATTGACAATCTTGATGCCCTTTTATCGTGTCTCAAGTGTGTTGGTCAAGGCTTACAATCAAACAAGAATGACTTTTTGAATGAAAGCCTTTGAAAATGGCATTGCAATAGTTGAAAACTCCAATGGTTCAGAATAAAGATAGAAAATAATGGAATGTGGTTATTCTTCCAACAATTTTGAATATCCAATAAAGTCAATGTCATCCCTATCATAAGTAAAAATTAAAGATGTCTCAAGTGAATTGGTAGAATAAATCTTTATGATCACCTCCTTGGGTACATTTTCCACCACATTATTTGCACAATACTTATCAGATTTTTTAGGGAAGGATGATGGTGGATTGGATAGTGTTTTCTCTTCTTGAACCTCTTTTCATGTTTATAAACCAAAATTTCTTCTTTAGGCTTGATTAGTAATTTTGGTTGTTTGTCATTTTTTTCTATCTCTTTACCATTCATAAGATTTATCTCATTGTCACTTGGTAAAGCTCCTTGGGGAGGGTTATCGATAAAAGCACCAACAAGTTGGCCCATTTGTGTCTTAATGATCCTAAAAGATGCTATTTGATCCTCAATGATAGCATCTAGATTCCTAAAAGATGCTACTTGATCTTTATAAAGAGCATCTAAATTTTCCATATATTGCATAAGCATCTCTTCCAAGGATGGCTTCTCTTCTAGAATAAAAACTTGGGCCTGTGATAAAAAAGTCTGATGAAAGGTTGGTTCAACTGAATATGAAGACTATTCAGTGTTACACCAAGAAAAATTTGATAGATCACTTTAATTTGGATTGTATTTGTTAGAATAAAAATTATCATGCTACGTATTGTAGTTTCCAACATATTGAATGGATTTAGCATAAATTAGGCAATGATCACAAGTATGTGCTCCCGCCACATAATTTGCAAGTTATAAACTAGTTTGGGATAGCATGTGCTTTTTTTAATTTGTCAAGCTTCTCAAAATGTACATCCAATTGCTTAGATACGGCATTGATTGCCTTTGTTTGTTCAATTCCCTTAGATGACCATTGATGCTTATAGAATGCCATTTTTCCAACTTACCTAAAAATAAAAATAAAAATAAATAAATAGATAAATAAATAGAAGGTTTGGATTAAGATTAAGATTACTTGGTATTAATATTAAAAAAATAGTAAAACAATTCTCGGCAATAATGCCACAAGTGCACGTATCATAACAAGTAATATATTGATAAAGTAAAGTGTCAATTCCACAAGAAATTAATACCATATTTGTTAAGTACTAAAATTAAAACAACCTAATCTTACTCAAACAAATGATTAAAAATTATTAATTAAAAACTAAATAAAATAATAATAAAGCAAATAATAAATAATTAAATCCAGATTACAATTTATCTCAACACTTTTTTTGAATAAAATCTTGCTCTCTTAACTAAACTAATGATAAAAAGTTCTTAACCTAGAGTTCTAATTTATTGATAAGTTTCTTCTGATGGTCTTATCAAAATATCTCTCTTAACCAATTTACTATACTCCTATGTAAATTAAATTAAGAAAAACTCATTAAGCTTAGACTTTATCTGCTTACATATGACATGCTCGTATATTCGTATCTAACATGCAGATTAAGTCAACATAACAAATGAATACAAAGCATTTGTCACTCAATCTAGCTCTAAATACAAAATTCCCTTTTCTGAGTTCATTAGGGTTACCAAATCAATTTAATTAGTAATCAAGCAACCAGAAGCTTTAAGAATAAATTAAAAAAATAATTCATATATCATTAAATCAAGAAAAAGATAAAACAATTTGAACTATATGTTCAGTTCCATCGCAACCATAGCAAATAGTTCTAGTTCATAATAAATATATAAAATAAAAAAACTAAAGAGTTTCACCATCATGTATAATACAATAAAGATAAAAAGATAAATGGAAAAAGAAAACTAAGATTAATAGGATCTTTGATCTTTAAGTTTCTCAAAAATCTATCTAGCTTCTTAAATATTATGGTGGCTACTCTCTTCTTTAAAAAATTAGGGTCTATAAAGTCCCTCGTCCATTACAGTCAAGTAATATCATGTTAAAAACTGAGCAAATTTATATAAAGCCCATTTTTCAATGAAATCTGAGACAATATCCTTAAGTTAAAATAGTCTATAGATATGTTTCCAACATATGAAAGTTCTCTCATCGATTATTAAAAGAAAGAAATAACCTTTTTACATAAGTAAATCCAAATTTTTAGATTTTCCCAAGAAATAAAAACTTTTGTATTCTTCTAGGTTTTTCAGAGAAGTATAAAAATTATTTTGATCTTTAAAATGATTTGAATAGTAATAGTAGTTTTAAATAATTGCAAGATAAGAGAATGATAATTAAATGCCAAAAAATTAAAATCACTTATAATCAAGATTTAGAATAATATGTAATTAAAAGGTACTGATTATTGGTGTTGCAAAAGGGACATATCTCACTCTACATGTAATTGACTCCTGAACCATTTTCGAATGATCTTTGGTTAATATGCAGACCTCAAGGTCTGTTTTGAGGGTTTCATAACCTTCAAAAGATGAAACTTCAGTAAGTGACCAATCTTACCTAGCTAATATAGATTGGTAATGACTTCTTCTTAATTAGCTATTTCATAATGGCCATTAGGTTTAGGGTATGCAACTCACTCCGACAATTAAGTTGCTATTATATATGTCTTTAAATCAATCAAATTAGGATATGAGATACATAGTCAATTAACTGTATACACGTTACTAGCTAAGGTAACAAAAGGTTTTCCTCTATGTTATGGTATGATTGACTATCATGAAAACACTAATTGGACGAAGCCCATGAAACACAATGGCTTACAAAGATATGTAATAGGTTACAATGTTGAGATCCTTATTCATAAAAGCCATGTTTCTAAAAACGTTCCTAATGTAGCACCCTATTTTGTCCAGGTCAATTTTTAAGGCATTAGATGTCACTATTCAAGGTGCTATCAAGGTCAATTGAGCAATCACAAATCAGTCATCCATCATTCTTAGCTAAGGGTGCTTAGAGAGCCAAAGGTCTGAAAAATTTACATTTTCGCATGCATGTATTGATACATAGTTTATATGTATTGATACAAGGCCTCCACATCACCAAGATTCAAATTCCTCTGTTTGTATCAATATGAAAGGGACATGTATCGATACTAAGTTAATGTATCGATATAAAAGCTAATTGTATAGATATAGGGTTATGTCATAGCTAAAGTTTGATTTATGGCCAAAATGTATCAATACACAAGTGATTATGTCGATACATCTTGCTATACATCGATACAATCTTTAATGTATCAATACATTTTGGGTTTTTTGCCCAGATGTATCGATACAATATGGAATGTATCAATACATCCTATATATTTTGCCTAGCTCTTGGCATTTTTCACCCTTTGACCCTATGGCATTGAAACATGAACTTGGTCATGACTGTGGCTCCAAAAATCATCTAATATCAGATATAACTTCTTAAAAGTCATACAGATTTTATTTTGGGCTCAAACATTGGGTTTTAACATTTTTAAATGGTCTATTAAGCTTGTCACAAAGGCATTTCATGCTATGATGTGGATAGATGAAAGGCAAGCTTAATCTTGTTCATTGTACCATCCCATGCATGGTTTATTTCTATTGCCATGGATATACATCAACTAATGAAATGTTGAAAGGCTACTCCTTGGTACAATGAGTCATCATATTGTCTACCTTAAATGTTCTAAATGCCCTATCTACGCTAGATTTTTTATGGTTGAGATTAAATCCTATATAAGATTCATGATGTGCTTAGCAATAAAAAACCTCTACACACATTTACATTGACCACTATACCTAGAAAATATTCATTCCCGTAGCTCCCTCATTAGCCCCCAAAACCCTCTTAAAACCCTCAACAACCATCACCTCTCCAAAAAAAACACCTTTCCATTGATATAATAACCTTTAAACTCATTCCTATCTACTTTTTTTGGCCAAACTATAGCAAGGGAAGGTGAGAAAGTGAGCTATAACTTCAAAACAGTTTTTGCTTAACAATGTTCTCAAAGCTTTTGGGGTAGCTTCCTTATCCTTTCTTTCTCCATCTAAATGTTTTTACATTTTTATCATTTTATTAAGTTTTAACGTGCTAACCATAACCTTGTCTTAGGATCTTGTGGTCTTTGGATATGGTAGACTTAAGATTTCTCATGTTTTATTGACTCTTCCCTTATGTTTCCTTATTCTTGTATGCTTAGTTCATTTTAAAAATGTGTTTTGATGCTATCATGAAATTTCTTCAAGTTATTCTTCTTTGTTTAAGTATGTTTATATCACTTCCATGGCATATTTCTTAACGTATCCATTGACTAATATCACTATGCATTCTCATGCTCATCTCCTTGTATGTTATCATTATTTTCATGTTTAAATGGGATTTTTGCTTACTTGAATATGCCTCCCATGTTTGTTGTCGTGAACATCATATTTAGTTCATTATGTGTTTGTCAAAATGCTTGTTTGTTGCTGGTCAAAAATTTATTTTCCTAAAACCTTATACATTAAGCCCATGTTAACCTCAATAAATGAGGATTAAGATGGACCTAAGGTTTTCTATTTATTGATCTTCCAATCTTGGGGAAAATCAAGCTTTCCATGTTTGGATTCAAGGTTTTTTTAGGCTAAATGTTTGGTTTTCAAAAATAAAATGTCTCTTTTAATTTTCAAAAGTTATTTTGCCTTAACTTTTGTCTAGAGTCCCTTGCTAGCAACATGGTTAATAAGTTGTTCCATCATCCTAAATTACTCTAGGATTATGTGAATGAGCTTGTGAAGCCTTTATCACTGACCCCCTATTGTCACAGACATTCAGATGTCTAAACCCAAGTCTAGCTCTAAGAAGCTCAAAAACTAAACAAAAAACCTCCCTTATTTTATCCTAGCAGTGCCATGGTCATGAATTGAAAACTCATTTTTTAACCCTAAAAAACTTGTCATGAACTTTATGATATTTTTATGTGAAAGCAAATTGAATTAACTTTCCAATAGTATGTCATTTGCCTTAAGATCATTTCAAATAAAGGAGTTATGACTTTTCAAACTAGTCTATCTAGAATCCTTGGAATCAGTGATTTATGTTTTGTTCAGGTTATTTTGGCCCATTAGATGATTTTTCTAAATTTTTAAAATACTTTTCCCTAAAATTTTATAAAACTCATTTCTAGAAAGGTTTTTTGTTGCGATTTAAAAATTCCAAATGAGTCCAAAATGATTTTCAAAGTCAACAGCACCATTTTTCCCTTACATGTGCTGTCAGTGTCACACTAGACCCAACTTCAAAAATTGTTTCCTCCCAAAGAGCGATTTTTTGGAAATTTTGGAATATTTTTGTATTAACCCTCATCAAGTCACCTTTCTAACGATACATCACTTAATCCCTAAAACACTAGGATCAGTTCGAAATAAAATCGGAATAAAGATAGCTTGATGTTTTCCCTTATTTCAGCATTTGTCAAATTTAATCAATGTTCCTAATTTCTTGTTTCAAGGTATATGGATGCCTCTAAACAAGTACGGCCAACTCCCACTGAGTCAAAAATATGTGTCAACCTATTCCTAGGATTGGATCGAGGAATGAATATTTGTTTTTTTTTTCAATTTCATTTTTGATAGTTCCCACTCTTTTCATATTGAAAATTATTGATTGTTGTCGAGAAACCCCAAAAATATCATTTTTGTCAAGAAATAGTCAATTTTTGTCAACATAAAATTTTCAATCCCATTTTTTCAAAAATTATCAAAAATTAAGTTTTCTCTCTCCCAAATTTTCTTTGGACTTTTAGAAATTCAAACCCATCTTTCATGCCTCAAACACAATAGGTCCAAGTACGTCTTAAAATTATTGATAATCAATGATAATTATAAGATATATTATGATCATCCTTTCCCCTTTCCCTCTTTTGTGTGATTTATTTTATGCAATATTATTTTTTTTTTGTCTTACTAACATGTTTCTCTTTGTGATATCTATCATGCATTCATGTTTCAAATCATTTTCAAAAATCATAAAGGTAGCATTTCATGTTAGTACTTTTCTAATGCTTGATACAAGTATCTTATTTTCAAAATTAAATCTGAAGCTTATCTTTGTCAAAAGTCATTATGTTTCCCGCCTTTTCAGGATGCATATGGGATTAAAACTTTCTTTAAAACCCGAATTTATTTTTTTTATACAAATTCATGCATAAAAGGGATTATATTGAAACAATGACAAGTCAAAACTTAGGAAACCAAAATTAAGTTAAGACATGGCTAGAAAGTACCAAAGGCAACATTTCATGTCAGTACTCCTCTAGTGCTTGATACAAGTATCGTATTTTCAAAATTAAATCTGAAGCTTATCTTTGTCAAAAATCATTATGTTTCCTGCCTTTTCAGGATGCATATGGGATTAAAACTTTCTTTAAAACTAAAATTTATTGTTTATACAAATTCTTGCATAAAAGGGATTATATTGAAACAATGACAAGTCAAAACTAAGGAAACCAAAATTAAGTTAAGACATGGCTAGAAAGTATCAAAAGTTATCATGAGGAGGTTCGTACCTCTTTATGTGTAATCAACTCTCAAACTAAACCACCGAATCTCTAGACCACGTAGACTGTGGAATCAACGTTTTAAGTTTTGTAACTTAGAATATCAATTTTAATAGGCATCCAATCATGCCTAGCCCAAATGATCAGTGGTGACTCCAAGTGTTGGCTTCTTCATGGTGGCCATTCCAAATCAATTAGATAAGTGATTCATCCAACAATCCCCTTTCGAAGTTACCAAGCAAAAGTCCTAATCAAAAAAACACTTCTATGCCAAGAATTTTATCATTTTCCAACATCACAATTTTTTTAAGTTGTGCATGTATCCTGATCTACGAGGATCTATTTTTCTAGGGGGCATGTTGCCAATAGCTTAGAGACTCCACTGAAGATAATTTAAAGAATTGGGCCTACAACTAGCCATGTCTTACTTGATCCTCAGATCTTTCAATTTTTTGTCATTATTTAACTATCATCCTCTTCCACTTTTGTTTCCTAATCTTTTATTTGTCATGATTTTTGTCATGTGATCGTAAGAGACTACCTTGTTCTCGAATAAATATCGATTCAATAAGTATGGTTATAACAGGGTAAACAAATGGTCTAATTGTTTCCCCAATACATACTATGCACACATATTTGCATTAGATTCTCACCAAACTCCATTATAGGATTAGGTTCCCAAATATTAGGTGAAAGTGAGCTATCAACCTTCGTGAGTAACCCTCCGCATACTCATAGAAAGAACTTCCAAGGTGTAAATTATCTATGTCTCTCATGAGAACCTTTTGCATTTGCATAAAGAAATACATCCACTAGATCAAACCTATTCTACCAAGCCTATGACAGGCCTAGGATCGAGGTGCCTAGACTATCCTCACTAGACAAAAGAGTAGTTTAAATGCCGATTTAGATATTAACTCAAACCTTATATGCTAAGCCTTACAAGATAAACCATGTCAAACTATATTGAAATGCTACTGGAATAGCTCAAAGAATAAGGACACTTGGGGAAACACATCCAACCTTTACTCTCTCATATTATAGTTATGTGGGTGATAGTGAATGAATATTGTCGCCCATGTATATCTTGTTAGTCTCAAGATACACCATTATGCCATTTGATTGATGGTTGACCCTTGTCAATAAGTGAGTGATGGTAAACAAATTCATCACTCACCAAGCAACCATGTCATCTATCACAACATGACCAGGATATGAATCCTGACCAGCTTGACTTAAAAGGTGGGTGCACTCCTCGTTTCTATATATATCTATATATCATCATTCTTTTATTTTTTAAGGGCCATATCATTATTATTTTTCATAGTGTTTTGGGATAAGTCATCAAGATAAATTGCTGACTCAACTTAACCCTACGTAGTTATTATAAAATGACCATTTGTTTTAGAGTCGTCATCAGTCTATGTTGGCTAAGTGAGATTTAGTCACCTACCAAAGTTTGTATTTTAAGGGTTACAAAACCCATAAAACAAACTACAAGGTCTGCAATAATACTAGAGATCATACGAAAGGGTACGAGAGTTGGTTACAATCATATGTAAGGAATGATCCCTTTCATAATGCCCAATAATCAATACCTTATTAATCATGTATTAACTTAAAATTTGATTTTAATTTGGTTTAAATATATGATATTTAATTATAATTTCCATATATCAAAATAAAATTTTTTGAAATAAATATATTATTTTGTATGAGAAAATATAGTTTCTAAAATTTTTAAAAATTAAATTCTTTCTTGTACCCAAAGAACTAAAAGTATCATTACCTTTTTTGTATCCCATCAGAGAGCCAGAGGAATACGAAAGGTTTTTAAAAATCAAAATATCTTCCGCACCTTATCAAAGGGCCTGAAGAATATGAAAGGTTTTATTTTCATGAAATTCATAAAAGTCCTAATTTTGTCACTTTTAAAAGGAGATCTTGTTACTAAAATAATTCGCGAAACCCTTTCATGTGCTGGAAGATATTTCGCGTACTACTTTAATTCAGAGACATTACCTTAATTTTATAAATATTCTAATTTTATAATAAAACTTATTTTAAGTACCTCTAAAGCACATCTTCAACAGATAACTATCTTTGTGACCCTGAAGGACTTAGTTTCAAGGTAAATTACTAAAATATCCTTATGATATACCTTTGACATGAAAGTATCTTGGTAACCTAAAGGACTTAATGACATCATAAATGAATGAACCTATTCTTAGTTTGCACTTTCAACATAAAAGTATTCTAGTGATCACATGGAACTTGGTTATAATGTATATTAATAAAATGTCCTTATGGTCTACATTCTACATTAGAGTATCTCAGAACCTTAAAGGACTTGATAACTTCATAAAAGGACAAACATATCCTTATTATGCACCTTCGACATAGATGTATCTTGGTGATCATGAAAGACTGGGTTTTAAGATAAATTACTAAAATACCCTTAAGGTGTACCTTAGACATATGAGTATCTTAGTACCTTAAAGGACTCATAATGATTATAAAAGGGTGAACCTGTCCCTTTTATGCACTTTCAACCTATAAGTATCCTAGTGATCATAAGAAACTCGATTTTGGATAAATTAATAAAATGACCCTAAGGTTGCCTTCAACATAGAAGTATCTTGATAACCCTGAAAAACTCGATAATGATATGGAATGATAATTTTACCCTAAGTGGGTAACTCATATGACAAAATGAACTAAAATGCAAATATTACTAATAAGTCCCTAAATTTATCAAAATTACATTTTAACCCGAAATGGGTAAAAAGCTAAAAATGTTTTTAAATGACCAAAATGTGATTTCATACGAGAAATGATCATTTTAACCATAAAATATAAGGTTTTTCTAATGGACTCCAAAGTTTTCTAACTTTGCAAAGAAGAACCTACATGAAATAAATTACAAAATCAAACATCAAACATATCAAAATCAACATGGAATACATACCAAAAATCATATGAAGTAATAACCATGTTCTTTTAGCTTTAGAACAATTTTTTCCATTGCAAATAAATCCCTACGTGAAATAAATTACAAAATTTAATATCAAACATATCAAAATCAACATCGAAAATTCAGTAAAAATCACATGAAGCATTCAGCCAAGTACCTTTGGACTTGGAACAATTTTTTTAGTTTTTGCAAATATATTCTAAAATAGCAAAAAGGTCCCTAAATGGTTAAAAAAGTATGAAATGCATTTAAACATGTTTAGAATGCATGAAAGACACCCTTAAAGGTCCATGGAACATTCAGCCAACTTCAAATGGCCTTAGGAAAATTTTGTAATTTAGTCCTTAAGTTTTCCATAATTATAAAATAGCCTAAAAAATTAAAAGCTTCACAAATAAATGCATATATGGTTTCACCAATAAGGGAAATACCCTTCCAAGGCCTTGAAATTTTTGATAAAATTATTTTTAGTTACCTACAAGTTTCAAAAATGACAAAATAGCCCAAAATGCCATTAAACAAAGTATAAAAATTTATTCCAAGCATACATCATATTCGGCAAAGATATATAGCAAGCAAAAACAATTTTTTTCTCCACATAATTTCATAAATATCAACATAAATACATGTCTTAAATTTTATCATGCTTAAATATGCATGAAATCATGAAAAATAATGAATATATGAACATATTTCATTATGAATCAACATGAAAATACCAAGGAAAATAGCATACAAAAATATTACATATGAAAATGTCATCATTTTTATCAACAAACATGAATTATCATGATGAAAATCAATTCATTGCTAATAAAAATCAAATATAACAACAAAATAAAGAAACTTTGACCATGGCCTTCATACTTGGCCTTTCAACATGGATAAAAATCCATAAGCACATGCATGACTTAGGCTTACTAAAAGAAAGAAAATTAAATGAAATGAACAAAATTAAAGATTTTATAAGAGAAGTTACCTTAGAAAGCTTAAAAACTTAGACAATTTTGGTGTTTTTTAGTGATTTTTTCTCATGAAAACATTAAGCCTCCAACTTGAATCATCCTTCCCCTATTTAAAGGAAGGACTCGACCAAGTGGGTGAAAAACCCCATTGGCCAAATGCTTATAAAATTTTCACTAATTTCCTTTATTTTTTATTATTTTTCATTTTATCACTTTTTTTAGATTTTTTGCTTTTTGATTAAGTTTAAGAATTTTGTATTTATGTGTGACTCACCATGGTGAGTCATGGATCCCAATATTAGGCTTTATAATTATTAAGATAATATTAATTTTAATGATAAAATCCTATCATAATTCAATTAATTCTCATATATTCGGATTATCAAATTCTAAAATTAAAATAAATATACATAAATTTATGAAAATGTATGAATAAATAAAATTATAACTGAAAAAATTGAAGTGGAAAGACTAAGTTGTAAGAAATTAAAGTTATAAATTGACTAATTTAATTACGAATTTAATAATGTAAAAAGCCCAATTAAATTTTCGTATAAAAAGTTTAGATGTAAAAGAATTAACAAAAATTTTGGAGAGAGAAAAAATTATTTGGTTTTGTTGTAAAATCAAAAAGGCCTAATTAGGCCTTGTTGGAAAATAAAATAGGCTTGTTAAAATAATAAAAAATAGGCTTGTTGGGCTTGTAAAGAAAGAAAAGGACTTGGTTGAAAATCAAAAATGGGCTCGGTAAGCTTGTTAAGCTTGTTTGAAAATGAAATTAGCTTTCTAAGCTTATTGGGTCTGTAGAAAATAAAATGGTCTTTAAGGCCTATTAAAAAATTTGGAAAATTTTAAGCCTATAAAAAAATTCTTGGCCCATTAATATAGAAATTAATAAATTTTTCATATTAACTTCAAAAAGGAAATTTGAGAAATTTTATGTGCAAGAAAAAGGCAATGAATAATTCAAAACTCATAAAAATTTACGGGAAAAAACCATTACTAAAGAAAATTGATATCTAGTAAAACATAATTGTAATTTCAAAAGCTTATATTCAAGCTATTTTATTGAAATATGTGAAAATATTTAAAATTTTAAACTCTAAAAAATTTTATCAAAAAATTTTACAAACAAGAAAAATTCATATTTTGAAACAGAGAAAATTCCAAAGATACGTTTAAATTTATAAAAATGAATTTAATTTAACATATTAGTCAAAATATTAATCAATGAAAATAATAAAGATGAAAACTTGAAATTTGAAACAAATTTTATCAACAAAATTTCATTAGCATGGCACTCGCAGTATTATGCAAAATTCAAATTAAGTACCAAAATAGACAATTTGACATCTCATGTTATAAAATGCCAATACAAATTTTTTGTAAATATTCTCGATTTTTTTGGGTTAAGTATTGGCAAAAATACCACACGTGTATTAGTAAAAATATACGACTATCAACTCCTAAAATTTCATGAAAAAATCTTAAAAAATCCTTAAAATGAAAAATTTGACAAAATTAACAGGGATGATTGCCTAATTTTTAGTCTTGGATATTTTAAGAATATTAGGGAAAGACTCGAACAAAATTAAGTGTTTACAATTGCCTCTCTTTGGCCATTGCTAAGGATTGAGAATAAGGAAAAAACTAAATAGATATGATTTTGTGGCCATGATAAGCCTTTAAAAAAAAAGGTTTTTATATATATATACATATATACATACATACATGTAGGCCAATTGCATTAGTTTTTTATCTAACAAATTGCATTGGGCTTTCACCTTTTAAAGCAATTTTTGATTGGGCTGTGCTATCAGCTACTCTTACGCTTTCTAATTTTGGTGCCAATTTTATTAGGATGGAACCATTAGCTGCTCTTGGGCTTTTTCATTTTGGTGCCAATTTTGCCAAGGGTGAAACCATCAGTTACTCTTGGGCTTTTCATTTTAATGCCTATTTTGACTAGGCTGAGGCCATCATCTACTTTTGGGCTTTTAATATTTTGCTGGCAATTTCAAAAAGACAAAACTATCAACTATTCTTAGGCTTTTTCATTTGGTGCCAATTTTGATAGGGATAAAACCATCAAATACTCTTGGGCTTTTATGCAGGCCAACTTCATTGGTTTTCTACCAAATGAAAAGAACATAAAAAAACTCGATTGATCCTTCTACTTAATCGAACAAAGTTGACTTAAAACCTTTTTCATTTACGTTTCACAAGATCAAATAAAGAAGTTATTTTCCTCCACCAATTCCTAACCAAGTGAAGCTGACAAAAACAACTTCGCTGATACTTTTACTTAATTTGACGAAGTTGACTTAAAGTTTTTTTCACTTATCTTTCATAAGATCGAATGAAAAGGCCATAGAATTTGAAATATCATGTTAGCAAGGCCTTATCAATCTAGGCCTTATTGTTACCAATTTTTTTCTTTTCAATTTTTGATATGGTAGTGAGGCTTCATCAATCTGAGCTTCATTTTTGCCAATTTCTTTTCTTTCTGATGGCTTGTTAAAGGTTTGAATCGTTAAAGGGCGATTTAATGTTTGCCTTACAAAAGTTTTCTTCTAATCTTGACTCTAGGAATCTAAGAATTATTTAATTTCTCCTAAAAAATCATCAAATATTAAATTAGTGCTTATCAATTTAATGATACACTTTTATGCAATTAAATAAGAGTCAACATTTCATTGCTCAAGGCATATTCAAATACTCCCATTGAAATTATAAGAAGTATCACATTTTGTCTAAATTCTAGGATTTACAGAACAAGACCACTTTCTCATTCCAACTTGGAAAAAATTTATTTGATCAAAAACTATGGAAACTTTTTAATGATTTTGACCATGAATTTCCAATATTAAGGATAATGGACATGCCATCTTCATCCTTTAGTTTTTTAAGGTTTTCTTGTAATTGATGATCACCATTTAGAACATCTTTGGATTTGATGAGGAAATGAATTTAATGGCATAAATGGGGTGGCATTGCTAAAATTTATCTTAAAGAAATTGATATAACAAGGTCGAGGTTTTTCAAGACCAAGTTCAGGTGGATGTTCTTTTTATGGGAATTCTTGAAATGCAAACAATAACATTATAACATCCTTTTAATCTTCAAATACGATAGCTCGATAGGTGTTAAATTAATACTAGTAAACACTAAGTCAAAGGGTTAATTTAGAAGGTATTTGGTACGCATAATTTTCTAAGGTAGGGTATGAAGGCTTTTGAAAGAAATTAATATTTGGGCATTTGACTTAACCTTTTGCTGATGTCATAAAGTTTCTAAAAGTTTAAGATCATTTCTTAATTAACAATGAAGAGTGCTTTCCCTAAGGTTGGTACTTTTGTTGGTTTGGGAACAATTCCGAAGCCTTTAAGTTTGTTCTAGACTATATTTTTTTGAGTTTTCACCCTATAACATTATTTATTTTTCATTTTTCCTTCTTTTTCTTCTTCTTTTTTTATTCTTTTTTCTAATTGATTGCACCATTATATTCTTAAAGATCAAAAATCATCTAAGAAGATGAATTTTTAAAGAGCTTCCTAGGAATAGCTTGATGGTTCAATTAGTTATGTTTGATCGAAATGGACTTTTGTTGGTACATAACGTAGGCCATGGTCCATGGTTTAGAAAGAAAGGATAAAAAGGCCCAAATCAATGTTGGAGGTTAATCGAATTAAGGATATTTTTTCTTCAAAATAATTCCCATCTCGCATATACTCCAAAACACATATTTGTTTCTTCATCTTTTTCTACTTTTTTATTTTGCTTTGCTTTTATTTACTTCTTTCTTTATTTTTTTTTTCGTTCTTCATTTTGAAGGAACTTGAGATTTGAGCTTTGATTGGTCTTCAAAATTTGCCTTGTAGAAACATTTGTCCTTTTTGTAACTTTAGAATAGGATTGCCCTTTGAAATTTGAACTTCGATTAGTCTAAAATTACCCTTATGACAACTGATTTGTTTTTCTTGTAACTTTAGAATAGGATTTGCTCTTTATGATCTTCAAGCTTTGCTTCATTTGCCCTCATTGTAAAAGGTGATCTTTGATGCAGAGTGTTTAGAAGGAATAAATGATCAAGCTTAAAGAGGATTGTAAAGGAAATAATTTACTATATCTAGTAAAGATTAAAAAAAGATGGTCATTTTTCATTTCAAATAAAGCCACTTAAATTAATGAACATTTTATTAGGAAAGAGGATAACTTTTTTTGGTAATCATTTTAAGTACCTTAACAACATGATATTGTACTAAATTTTCCAAAATTTTTTTAACATTTTGGCTTAACGAATGCCCTTTAGCATTATTAGCTTCGTAACCACCAATAAATCTTAGTTCTGCATAAGCCTTTAAGAAAGAAATCAAATTAACATAGGGAAATCTCAAATTTTACATCTTATTTATCGAGCATTAGATTGAAAAAGTTTTATCTGAGATGAAAAGGTGTTTTTGGCTCAATTTATTCTCATTCTTCCTAAATCAAGAATTTTGAAAAGTGTCATGGAAGTTATGGTAGAAGGTTATCCAAATGAATTTGGAGAGATCTTAGGCTACCATCATTAGTTTAACACATGTCAAACTATCAGTATCTGAATCTTTAAGAGCCTAACTCATTTGTTCAACCCTCAAGGAATCCCAAAAAAGAACATCTAGGTTTGAAAGGTTTATGGTTGAATGTAAAGGACAATTATATAAATGGAAGTGAAGGATCTTTTTGAGAAAGTTTAACCTAATGGTGATCAGCTACCAAAGAAAAATTTTTCAAAATGTTCTCATTATCCTAGATACTGGAAATCATTATTAACAAAATTCATGGTCCATGACAAAATGCACACTATTTATAAACCAAAATTTATTTCAAAATTTTCATAGTTTCCAAAAAGAAAGGATATAGAGTCTTAAAGTGAAGATGAAAACTACCCCTATTTGGTATACTACCATAAGGTTGACGAACATTAGACTAATCATCCTTGATAACTCTCCACTAACTCATCAAATTTTATCATATTGCCATCCTTAAGCAATTGTACTTTGCTTTTCCTATCAAGGAATCTTATAAAGGGATTTACCTTTTTCTCTCATCGAAGACGTGTTTTGACATGAACCTAAGCAACTAAGTGGGCCAAATGTTGTTGTAAAAAATCATATATTGGTTCCATGGAAGCAACACATAAATCTTTCTTAATAAGATGGCCTTGAAATATTTAGCAACAGGAGCAATTTTCACTTTTATGTCATAACTGATTATATGAATAGTCTGTAAATAGTGGGGTGAACAACAAATTCAAGAACATCAAATAGCCTTGAAAAACTAAATTGATAAAGAACAAACTATCCATGCCTTTTAGAGCAAAACAATTGCAATGAGGCAATAGAGGAGCTCAAAACTTAGATTTTATCATCGGGAAACTTTTATAGGGTTTTAATTATTCATAATTAGTCTATCTATGGAAAAACACTTTCTTGAAAGCTGAATTGTAGATCAACTAATGGAACATCAAGAAGTGTATCAAACTTTAAGTTCTCAAGCTAAAAAATTCCACAAGATACATAGTTATTTCATGTCATATCAATCGTACTATGGGCATAGCCACTATATGAGACTTGATTCTTTACTAAATTCTTTAGCAGGGAATATGAATCCAAAAGCTCATCGCATAGCAAAGAATCATCCAATCAATTCAAGTTAGAAATTATAGCAGCCTGTGATACTCTAAATTATCATCATATTAAATATCATGCATTAGTTGATGAGATCTTTCAATATAAAATGTTACATTGTGGCGCATATTTTCTTCAATGCCATCTCAATATATCATTAATTCCCTTGATCAAGGTGGATTATGAGTAATTGTTATAGAAGTCCTCAAACAAGTGTGAATCATCAAGTGATGTGGTTTTTTAATCATTGGGCTATTATTACTCTTATCAGTTTCTTTCGACTGTTAATAGGAAATTTTAAAAACACTTATTACCCATCATACTCTTTTTATTTAGCTCATAGGTGGTATTGATGCATCACCCAATTTGACTTTTTAGGTTTTCTCACTCTCTTTGAGCTTTTATGTAAAACAATAATCTTCTTCTAGCCCTTTTGAACTCCATTTTCTATGAAAGGTTGGGTTTCTTGTCTTATGCCAGTGAACATGCTCTACAATACTATTATTTTGATTTTGAATTTTATGGTGTTTTCATTGACCAATAGCATAAGCATTAGTTGTTTAATGAATGAAATGGATACAAATTCCATCCTTCTTCACATCTGGAAGATTTTCAAGATGAGTGTTGCAAATTCTCGATCCTTCTCAAGCGTTAGGATAAACTTATCAATTAACAAGTTTTTTTCGAGTCTAATCCAACCAGCTCTTAAAATTTTATTAGATCAGCATCTCTAAGAGTTTGTACTTTGCTTTGAATACACTGTAATTTTTTGTGGAACAATCTTCCACCCTTTATTGATATTCACATTTGTCACTTGGATTTTTACCATTCTAGGTAGGAAGGTATTCTAGGCTTTATTAAGACAACAGAGATCATCTGACTATGCTGAGGCTGTTGAAGGCATAGTCCAAATGGATTTCGTTGCTTTCATGATTTTCTATGGTCTTGACTTCCATCAGCTATGACTCATTGGCATTTATTAATAGGATCAATTTCTCATCCTATATATGCTACCTGTTGCACCTTGGTGAGCTTTAAGGTTAGCATGAATATGTGTTATAGGATTAGCTCCCACATGTTAAGTACTTTGAGATGGTTGCCTTTTAGCTTGTACTTTCCCAAATACCCCGACAGAAGTATTGGTATGATATAAGACTATTTAAAAATTTCTTTAATCATAGCTTTGTTTTTGCATAGACTTATCCTCTTTCTCATCCCATATATGCTATCTGTTGCCTTTTGCTGAGCTTTAGGGTCAACATGAATATGTATTATGGGACTAACTCTCATATGTTGGGTACTTTAATGTGGTTGCCTTTCAGCTTGTACTTTCTCAGATCGCTTGCAAAAGTAGTGGTATGATATAGGACTATTTGTAAATAAATTTGGTCATGGCTTTGTTTTTGCGCAAGCTTGTCCTATATAACCTATTTCCTCTTTTTACTTCCTTAAATGGTTTGAAGTATTCAAAGCTCCCATTTTCCTTCATTGGTTTGGACTTGCTCTAACCTATCTTGTCAAAAAGTGTCTTTTTTTCCATCTAGTGCTCCCATGTTATTCCACCATGTAGGATAAGGGCATTCATAGTGAGGAATGTGTATGGGAAACAATATGCTAATCCTAGCATAAAAGAAAGTACAATTCTTATAATTTAATGAGAAAGAATCAAGTTTGCTCTTTCATGGTCCTTTCTCGATATAGACACTAGAAGATGATGGGGTAATGTTGGAAGATTAAAAAGATTGGAAGGCAAGCTAATCTATATAGATTCAGAATTGGGCATCATTACTTCACTCATGTGAATAGACCAGGGATTGGAATCATCATCTAGTGGTATTCTCGATCCAATCTTTAATACTTTAACTGCCAAAAGTTGGGTTAAAGGTATTAGTGACTTTTGGGGATCACCCAGAAGATCTTTGACGATTTTTGTAAGTTTAAACAATTGTTCCTTTATCTCTCAGATCTACCACCCCATTCCTTTAACTATTCCCTCAAGGGTATTTATTTGTGCTCCCAATCAATCTCTTAGACTCAACTACCTGGATTTGTTAAGGATGAGGATGTTTTTAGTTAAAGCTCCTTTTTGTCTCATTTAGACTCTCGACCCTTTTTTATTAGTTTATTAGACCGACTTTTCATTCCCCAATTTCATGTTCGAACACTTTTTCAATTGACTTTAACATCTAATTCTTGCCTTTAAATTATCATCCATGTCTTGGTCCCTAAAGTGCAATAAATGAAATTAATTTAGTGCATCATGGAAATTATGAATCTATGAGCATATAAACAAATGAATATGCGAACCTTGCAAATGCAAATGGATTTACAAGTTTTCATAGAATATGGATCATGCAAAAATTGAAAAGGAAAAAAATCCTAATGATATCTTCTTTTTTTTTTTAGCAGACTTGAAGGCTTCAAAATTTTGATTAATCTAATTTTGATTTTGATTTTCTTCTTTTTTTTTCTTTTTTGTTTCTTTTTTCTCTTATTTTTTCATTTTTTTTGCTTTTTATATTATTATTTTTTTGTAAAGAAAGGTTCATGTTTTTTTCTTCTTCTTTTTTTTATAACTTAGGAAAGAATCCATGAAGTCCTTTTTTTCAGTCACAAAATTTTTTATTAAAAATGAAATAGTAACTAGAAAAAAAAATTGCTCCAAAAAAATTCATCACAATAGGGCAAATCAAAGCAAGAAATAAATAAAAGTAAGATTTATCATAGCAACACAATGTACATTTATTTTTATCAAGAAAATTAAATTTTAAAAGTTAAAAGTTAAAAACATTCCCTAATGCATACCTAGTTCCATAACTTCTAAAATCGAGTATGGCTCTAACTAGGTGAGGCCCTTATGACTCATTGTATGAAGTTTAGGTTGGACATCTAAATAGGTTCTTGAATTACTCCCCGAGTCTGAAAAGAATTAACAAGGTACCCTAATCCTTACACATCGCGGGTTTATGTCAAAAAGGGTTTAATTCGAATGGGAGTATCTTTCATGCCTATAATGAGGCTAACACCTTGGGCAAGCATAGGAATTTACCCAATAAGGTTTTCACTTGCCTAGATAGAGGCTAATACCTTAGAAGGCAAAGCTACTTCATCCCTTCTTAAAATATTAGGTAACATATGCCCTTTCCATATGCGTGGAGAAGAATTTAATGGCATCAATGTGTACAGTGTGTGTGGGGAAACAAACAAAACTTTTATTACTTGACTCTTCCAAAAATAATAAAAACCTTATCCTAAATGTCCTATAAATAACGCTGCAAAAGAAACAAAAGGGTTAGTGAAAAATATGAACAATAATTACCATAATTTCCATATAAATAAAAAATATAATAAAAATTTGTTTTGAAAATATCGGGAATTATAGTCAAATATCAGTTAAAACTGAATTAATGAAAATTTAGTTAACAGCTGATTAATTTTAAGTCTAACTCTCTAACCTGTCCTCAACGGAGTTGCCAAGCTATTGTAATGTGGTCAGGACACAAACCTTGACCAGCTCGACTTAAAAGGAGGATGTACCCCTCATTCCTATATATATATATCTATATATCATCATTTTTTTTATTTTTTAGGGGCCATATCTTCATTATATTTCTTATTTTTTGTGTTTGGGGACAAGTTATCAAGATGAATTGCTTACTCGGCTTAACATGAAATAGTCTCCATGAATGACCATTTGTTATGGAGTTGAAACCAATCTATTTTGGCTGGATAAAATTGTCGCCTACTAGAGTTTGTATTTTTAGGGCTACGAAACCTTTAAAAACAAACTCTGAGGTCTGCAATAATGCTAGAGATCATATGAACGGGTCTGTGAGTTAGTTATAATCATGAGTAAAGAATAACTATAAAGGTTCCAGCTAAAACTAAATTTGACCAAATGTACCTTTGGTGTCACCTCATAGAAACTTTAGGTTTTCATTGTTACTGCAAAAGGGATCAAAGTCAACCCAAATAAAGTCATAGATACTTAGAACATGCCACCACCTCAAACCCAAAAGGAGGTGAAAAGCTTCTTTAAGGAGGTTGAACTACATTTCCAAATTCATATCCTAGCTTATCGACAAATGTGATATGATTTTTTGACTCCTCTGTAAATAATATCCCGAGGAACAGAATGAAGAATCTAAAAAAGCCTTTAATAAAGTCAAGCATTACCTATCCTTCTTGGTCAACCTTTAATCCTTTATTTGTCAATCTTTAACAAATCTATAGGTTGTGTGCTCGAGCAACATGATGAGATAGGGAAAAAAGAACAAACCATTTATTACTTGAGTAAAATGTTTATAAAGTATGAGAACCACTATTCTAGAATGGAAAAGTCATGTTCTACTCTAGCATGGACCACTTGGAGACTTAGCTACTATATGTTATATCACCCCACATGGCTGATCACAAGCCTCGATCCTATCCAGTATCTATGTGAAGCACCTACACTATTAGGAAGATTGACTAAGTGGCAAGTTATGCTCTTTGAATATGACATCATCTATGTCAACCAAAAAGCCATTAAGGGTAGTGCAATAGCTAATTTCTTGGCAAATCAGCGGATGAGTCACTATAAACCAATAGACTTTAATTTCCCTAATGAAGACTTAATGTGCATAACTAAAAGAGAAGAAGCACCTAGTCATGATCCATCTTGGAAAATGTACTTTAATAGAGGTTAAATGTTACGGGCATGGAATCAGGGCAACATTAATTTCACCCGATGGAGGTCACTACCCTTTTACAAGTAGACTAAGCTTTGACTATACTAACAACATAGAAAAATACGAGGCCTGTGTCATCAGGCTCCAAGTAGCTATCGAGAGAAACGCTAAGACTCTATAAGTTTTTAGGATTCAACCTTAGTTATTTACCAACTAAAAAAGGAATAGCGAACTCATGACACCAAAATAATCTGTTAGAGGAAACTAATCTCAGAACTTAAGAAAGAATTTGAAGATATCAGCTTCCATCACCTACCTCTAAAGGAGAATCAAATAGCCTACGCCCTAACCACCTTTCTATCCATGTTCAAAGTTAGCTGAGAATCAAACATCGCTTTTATTGAAATAAGCATCTATACAACTATAACACACTATCAAAACATTAAAGAAAAGAAAGATGGCCTGCTATGGTATTATGACATCCTTCGTTATATCAGGGACCAACAATACCCTGAGCATGCCACAAAAAATGAAAAAAAAATCTTTAGAAAAATGGCCATGGGTTTCGTGCTGGATGGGAAATCTTATACAAAAAGTTAGGATCAAGTGCTCAGATGTGTTAATGCTCTTAAAGCCAAAAGAATCCTAAAAAAAGTTCATTAAAAGATCTCTAGCACGCATGCCAATAGGCAGTAAATGGCCAAGCAAGTCATGAGATTGGACTATTACTTTGGGGTAGTTAAAGCACCAAAAATGAATAGGCAATTAAAGTAACCAACAAGAACATTAAGAAGATAGCTGAGAAAATGGTTGAGACTTATAAAGATTGGCATGAGAAGCTAGCACTCCACATAAATTAAACTTCAGTCCAAACTTCCATGAATGCTACCCTATTCTCCTTAGTTTGTGAAATAGAGGTCATCCTGCTTATCAAAGTCCCAATCCCCTCTCTAAGAGTCTTGAAGGAGACCAAACTAGAAGAAGTCAAATAGGTCAAGAACAAATATTATTAGCTAAACCTTATTAAAGAAAAGCAGTTAAAAGCCATTTGTCATGGGCAAATGTATCAAAAGTGCATGATCAGAGCCCACGACAAAAAGCTCTACCCTCACTTATTTAATAAAGTCAAACTAGTTCTTATGAAAATTCCTCTATCCACAAAGATGCATGGGGTAAGTGGAACCCAAATTGGGAGAGACCTTATATTATGAGACAAGTTTTCTCTAAAATGGCCCTGATCTTAACGAAAATTATGGTAATATCTTGCCTAATCTTCCCAATTTAGACTCTGTTAAGAAATATTATACTTAAAGAATGAAAAACTAAAAAGGGTATCCTCTATCAAAAAAAATCAAGAAAAAAGTCTAAAAAAGGAGTAAAAAAGGGTTCTAGATGAAAACCCAAAAAGGGTGTCTAAATTGCCATCGTAGCTTAAGTCAAAAACTCATAAAATTATCTTAGGAAAAACTAAACTAAACCAAACATCATCTAAACAAATTAGTTTCTACCTAAACACTTATAAGAAAAACCTCAGTCAAACTTCACCTAACCTTGGCCATAGCTAATCAAACTTAATCCTGTTTTAACTAAATCGAGTCAAAATCGCAATTAACTCATTCAAACCTTGGCCAAACCTAAAGTCAAACTTCCCCCAACCCAACACAAATCAAGAGGGATAAAAAGGCAAAATACTCGAGTCTGGGGTAACTATAAATAGCACAAAGTAATATTAGGGGTCTTTTGAAGATTAGCTTACATCAAACACACTGATTGTTTGAGAAAAATCTAAATATGCATCCAACAAAATATTCATGTCATGCTTATTAGGGGCATCGATTACCCAAAAGAATTACATTTTTGTCATTATACCTTCTTATATCTTTTCTTCTTTTGTCAAATGCAAACAAAATTGTATCACATTTCTTCTAATGAATAAGATACTATTTTGTTTCTTTTAACCCTTTTTCATCATATTTGCATTGCATTATGCTTGAATTTAATTAATAATACTTGATAATCAAATTAAATCCACATTAAGACTTCTTGATATTACATTAGAAAGACAAAAGGAGCACAAAGATCTCTATTCATGCCTTGATTGTCAAGATCATAAACCCCTTACATGCAATATGTATTAGTTGTGATCAGACGTCCACTTTTCTCAGCTTTCAAATGTCATTAGTCATGGAAGATTGTTAAAACCTAAGCAAAACCCATCCAGTCGAATTAAAAACCCTTGTCAAAACCCAAACACTAATCCATTTAATCAAAATGCACCCATAACCAAGTTAAAGTAACTTGGTCTTTAAACAATCAACAAAACCAACTAAGCCTATCAAAAGGATCATCAAATCTCAAGCCAAAAAACATGATCATCCAAATCCTTGCCTTATCAGAAAAAACTTAGATACCCTTAGTTAAAATAACAATCATCCAAACATCAAGTCATCTAAAAAAAATTAAGATCTCAAAGCCTATCAAGTCCGAAATCAACATCTTAAACTATGGCATAATGGAAACATTTGTTTGAGCTCCCAGTAAAGAGAATAATTGCAATAACTATTCTAGTATTAGACTTTATGTCATGATCATATACTCATATCATTAAAAAAGTTGCACTTGCTTTATCACATCATATATTCATATTATCATCATATAACATCATTTTGTTAGCATAACATCAGGCAAAGTCTGTCAATCTATGAAAAACTTTTTAAAAAGAATCTTTGACATCAAAAATTATCAAATTAGAGGTTCACTCAAGTAAAAACCTGATTTCTCCAAAACATCATTCCAATAAAGTTTAAGCACCAATGATGCCAATAGTTCAAACCTAGCTAATTGGTGTATGTCAAGAACTAATGTCCAGAATCTTTGTCAAGAACCTTTGTTAAGAGCTTTTGTCAAGAATTTTTGTCAAGAACCTATCAAGAAATCTTTTTCAAGTCCAATGTTGTCAGAATATCATGATCCAGTTTATTGGCATCTTTGTCAAGATCTTTTGTCAAGAATCTCTATAAAAAACTTATCAAGAAATCCTAGTAAAGTCCCATATTGCTGGAATATCATGATTTTTGTCAAGAATATTTGTCAAAAACTTATGTCAAAATTCTCTATCAAAAGCTTCTGTCAAGAAATCTTTTCAAAGTCCATGTTGCTGGCCATGATTTGACACATTGGTATTCTATCATTTTTAAGTCGAACCTAGGGATAAGTTGAGCCTAGGATCATAGTCCAGGTTTTTCATCCAAAACCTATCAAAAAATCTCTTTAAAGCCCCATGTTACGGGCTGTGACTTGGCATATAGGCATTTTATCATTTTCAAGTCAAACCTAAGGTTATGTCCTGCTTAGGATCACAGTCTGGTATTTTGTCATCCAAAAATTCAAACTTTACCCTTTTGTAAAAATCAAAATTGCTACCAAAATACTGATTTATCTCAGTGTAATTTTGATTTTTTTATCACAGAAACATAAGGCGACATTAAGCATGCCTTAAACAAAATGGTGTCTATCACTCTTTGCCTTGTTCTTAATATTAAACAATAGCTAAAGAAGGTCAAGTATAGATGCTCCATTTTGTTTGGGTGTTTGGGTCGATTTTTAAGTCATATAGGTCACTATTCAAGGTGTTATCAAGGTTATTTAAGTAATCACGGATCAATCATCCATTATTCCTAACTAAAATAAGGTGCTTGAAGAGCCAAAGGTATGAAAAATCTATATTTTTGCATGCATGTATTGATACATAGCTCATATTTGTCAACATAAAGCCTCCACATCACCAAGATTCAAAATTTCTCTATTTGTATCAGTACAAAAGGGGAATGTATCAATACATGAGTTAATATATCGATACATGGGCTAATTGTTTTGATATAGGACTATATTATAGCTAAAGTTTAATTTTTGGCTAAAATGTACCGATACACAAGCAATGTATTGATACATCCTGCTATGTATTGATACATTACATTTTGGGTTTTTTTGCTTAGTTGTAATACAAATATACAATTTATCGATATATCTTATGTATTTGCTAGTTTTTGACATTTTTCACCCTCGGCCTCATTGCATTAAAACACAAATTTGGTCACAACTTTGGTTATAAAAATCATCCAATATCAGACATAACTTCCTAAAAATCATACAGACTTTATTTTTGGGCTTAAACATTGGGTTTTAACATTTTTAAATGTCCATTAAGCTTGTTAGAAGGGCATTTCATGTATAATGTGGATAGATGATGGTCAAGCTTGACCTTGCTCACTATACTAGCCCATGCATGGTTTGTATCTGCTACCAAATATGCACATTAACCAATGAAATGTTGAAATGTTGCTCTTTAGTAAAATGAGTCACCATATGTTAAGCCAAATACCTTAAATGCCCTATCTTTGCAAAGTCTTGATGGCTAAGATTAAATCCTATATAAGATTCATGGTGTATTAAGCAATAAAAACCTTTAGACATATTTACATCAGCCACCATACTTAGAAAATATTCATTCTTATAGCTCCCTATTAGCCCTCTAAAAACCTTTCATAACCATCACCTTTCCTAAAAAAACCTCTCTATTGATATAATAACCTTCAAACTCATTCCTAGCCACCTTTTTTGGCTAAATCATGGCAAAAGATGGCAAAAAAGTGAGCTATGAGCTTAAAACATTTTTTCTCCACAAGGTTTTTAAAGCTTTAGGGATATAGTCATTATCATTTTTTCCTCTATCTATATGTTTTTGCATTTTCATCATTTAAATAAGCTTTAACATGCTGACCATGACTTATGTTAGGATCTTCAGGCATATTATGGCCTTGAATATGGTAGACTTAGGATTTCTTATGTTTATTGACTCTTCTCTGATATTTCCTCATTCTTATGTGCTTGGTTGATGCTATCATGAAATTTCAAAAAGTTGTTCTTCTTTGTTTAAGTATGTTTGTATCACTTACATGCCATATTTCTTGATATCAATCATTGACCAATATCTTTATGCATTCTCATGCTCATCTCCCCACATGTTACCATTATTTTCATTCTTAAATGTTATTTTTACTTTCTTGAATATGCCTCCCATGCTTAATGTCATCAATATCATATTTAGTTCATCATGTGTTTGTCAAAATGTTTGTTTGTTGCCTTTTCAATAATCGCTTAAAACCCCCAAGTTAAGCCCATTTTTACCTCAATAAATGAAGATTAACATGGACATAAGGTTTTTTATTTATTGATCTTCTAATCCTGGGGAAAAATTAAGCTTTCCATGTTTGAATTCAAGATTTTTTTAGGCTAAATGTTTAGCTTTTAAAAATAAAATGTGCTTTTTAATTGTCAAAATTTGCTTGTGCCTTAATTTTTTGTCTAGGGTCCCTCGCTAGTAACATGGTTAGTGGGTTCTTCCATCCTCCCAAATTACTCTAAGATTGTATGAATGAGCTTATGAAGGCATTGTCACCAAACCTTTATTATTATAGGCATTTAGATGTCCAAAACCCAACTCTAGCTTTAGGAAGCCCAAAAAATCAAAAAACTCATTTGTTTTGTCTAGGTAGCACTATGGCTATGACTTGAAAAATCATTTTCAAATACTAAATAATTTTTCATGAATTTTTTTATTTTTCCTTAAAATAGCATCGAATTACCTTTCCAATGGTATCTTATTTGGCATCGGATAGTTATTGATGAAGGAGTTATGATTTTTTGAACTAATGTTGTCTAGAACCGTTAGAATTAGCAATTTGTATTTTTTTCAGGCTAGTTTAGCCCACTAGATGATTTTTATGAATTTTTAAAATATTTATCCCAAAAATTTCATGAAAGTCTATTGCCAAAATGGTATTGTTTGTGATTTAACAATTCCAAATGAGTCTGTACATGATTTTTCAAATTTAGCCATATTTTTTCTCCTACACATGCTGTTAGTATCACACTAGACCCATCAAAAACTATTTCTTCTTAGAAAGTAAATTTTTAGGATTTTAAAAATATTTTTATATTAATCCTCATCAAGTCATGTTTTTGATGATATCTCACTTAACCCCTAAAACCCTAGTATAAATCTAGAGTAAAATTAGAAAGAGGATAGTATTTGTCAAAATTAATAAATTTTCCTAATTTCCTGCTTTAAGGCATGCATATGCCTCTAAACGAGTCCGACCAACCTCTATTGAGTCTAAGAACACAAGCCAACCTATCCTTAAGTTTAGATCGATGCATGAATATTTTTTATTTTATCACTTTTATTTTTAGCAGTTCATACACTTTTTTTTATCGAAAATTATCAATTTTTGTCAAAAAAAAAACCCCAAAATATCCCTTTTATCAAGAAATAGTTAATCTTTGTTAACTTAAAATTTCCAATCCTACTTTTTCAAAATTGTCAAAAACCAAGTTTTCTCTCTCCCAGATTTTTTTCAAACTTTTCAAAATTCAAACCCAATTTTCATGCCTTTAACAACAAATGGGTCCAAATGCATCTTAAAATTGTCAACATAGTTATTTCAAGATAATCGATGGCAATGACAAGATATATTCTGATGGTCCCTTCCTTTTTTTCCTTTTTTGTGTGATTTATTTTATGCAATATTATTTCTTTTACTAACACATTTCTCTTTATGATGTCTACCTTGTATTCATATTTTTAACTTGTATTCAAAAATCATAAGGGTAGCTTTTTGTGTCAGTATCTTTTAAGTGCTTGATACGAAGTATCCTGTTTTCAAAATTAAATTCAGAGCTCATTTTTTAGAAAATCTATATGTTTGCCACCTCTTCGGGATGCACATAGGATTAAAACTTTCCTTAAATCTTGGATTTACTTTTTTATACAAATTTATGCATAAAAGGGGATTATATCAAAATAATGGCAAGTTAAAATTGAGGAAACTAAACTTAAGTTAATACATAGGTAAAAGGTACCAATTTTGAGTGCTATGGAAGGTTCATACCTCCTTACATGTGACCAACTCTCGAACCTAACCATTGGATCTTTCGACCACCTGGACCTTGGAATTCATGTTTTGAGTCTAGCAATTCAGAATATTGATTTCAATAGGCATCCGATCATGCCAAGCCTAAATGATATGTGATGACTCCAAGTATTGGCTACTTTATTGAGGCTATCCAAGATGGTTAGATGAGTGATTCATCCAATGGTCCCTCTTTCGAGTTATCAAGGAAGAGTCCTAATCGAAAGGACAGTTTTATGTCAAAAAATTTATCATTTTCCCACATCATAATATTTTTTAAGTCATACATGTATCTTTCTCGAGGATTTTTTTTAGGGGGGACACATTGCTGACACTTGGTCATTGAATTGTCAAGGCATTAATAGTGCATAAATACCAGCATATGCTAAGCCTTTATGCCTTTGATGCATGCAACCCTCTAGTCTCATCAGCTAAATTGTAGAGATACTTGGGGATAGCAGATAGATGCTTGTTTTATAGAAACAAGTTCACTAAACATGGCTCAAATAAGAACTCTATTTGGTATAAGCTGGTCAAGTGTCTATAGAATATTTTCTCATGTGCTACTTTTGTATAAAAGTCCTTAGACTTGTGACACTAAGTTATCTCCTATAAGCAGGTTATACTTAGAGATAATCATAAACCAGTCCACAACATATGGATTCCTATAGTAGGGTGGTTTTAGGTTTGGCATGAATCATATGGTAGATGGATGAGTTATCCACAGAGGATTCACCACCCCTAGTAACATTAGAGACATATCTCAATTGATCTTAACTATGGTTAATAAGATTAAAGTCTTTGGCCAGAGCATAGTGAATGATAAGGAGTCATTTCTCATAGATTCATGAAAGTTAACCATGAATTGTTAGATTTAACATGGATTAAAGTATTAGTAGACACTAAACCATGCTCATTCCAGGATATATGGTGAAAAGGTCTAACTACAATGATAAGTTGGTTACTAAAATATTTCAATAGGGTTACATTGACTTTTCAAAATTTGAGTTGTCATGATGGATTGCTAGATCCTGCTCTTCATCTATGAATGTAATTAATTATATTTATTGCCAACATGTTAGGAAATTAATGGGTCATACATAATAAGATGGAATTGTTGAATTAAATCTATGATTTAATTATTTTATTATATGCCCTAGAAGCAATCAAATTGGATTAAGCATATAATAGTTAACAATGCAAACCAATCACTTTAGTTAGTGATTCAAGGTTTTCCTTCATGTTAATGGTGTGATTGACAATCATGCAAACAATAATTAGACAAAGCACATGAAACACAATGGCTTGCAAAGTTAGTAATGAGTCACAATGATAAGATTCTTATGCATCAAAACCGTGTTTCTAAAAATACTCTTAGTCATTGTAATGTCAAGATAGGGCATTGACAATGCACAAAGGCTAGCATATGTTAATTCTTCATGCATTTGATGCATGCAACTTTTTGATCTCATAGAAGTTGAAGTATAGAGAAACTTAAACATAGCATATAGGTGCTTGTTTTATGGAAACAAGTTTAATTAAACATGGCTTATTTGAGAACTCCATTTAGTATAAGTCATTTAAGTGTTTATAGAATATGTTCTCATGTGCCACTAGTGTAGTCCTCAAACTTGTGATATTAGGTTATCTCATAAGAGGAGTGTCATAGTTAGATTTATCTGAAACAAGTCCACAATGAATGGATGCTTAAAGTAGAGTACATTGGGTATGACATGAGTCATATGATGGATGAATGAGTGATCCAGAGAGGATTCACCATTCTCAATGACATCTGAGATACATATCATTTGCTCTTGGCTTTGGTTAACTTGATAAAGTAGTTGGCCAACACAATACAAATTTAGGAAAATTAAAACTCTAAATTGTGAGGTTAACCAAAAGCTATAGAAACTAATATGGATTGATACATGAGGTTGGTCTTTTCAGGATATCTAGTGAAAGTACCAAAGTATACTAAGAGGTTGGTTACTGAAAGGTTTCTTAAATAGGTATATTAACTCCTCTTGCATATTGGATGGCCATGATACCTTGCTAGAGGCCAATCTTGGTCTATAAATATATATACACTTAATTGGGTAATTATGTTTACTATTGCTATAATGGAAGCCTAATGGGTCACCCACAATAAAATGATCTATTGGATTAAAACCAAGATTTAATTAAGCACAACTTAATTAAATAAAGGTTTAATGAGGATGACTTAATTTGGAAAGTTCAATTAAGAATAATTTAAAACATAAATTAGATTTATGAAATCTAATTAGAGACGCCTTAATATGGCAACAAAGATAAGAATCTCTTATCAAGATAATGTCTATTTGTAAACATAGTCTTAGGGATATTATTAAATAAAGCCAAATAATTATTTTTGGAACATTAAATAATTATTTATTTAATTATTTGATATAACTTACATGAAGTAAAAATTGTTTAATTTGGTTAGAAATTTAATTATGAATTAAATTATCTAACATGTAAATTTAGGGGTTAGGCCAAAAGCCATAATTATCAAGTCAAAAAAGTTTAGTTGTGAGCTACTCGAAGTTAGGCTTATTAATGGGCTTGGCACATGGAATAGCTATCTTTGGTGTGCAATTAGGCTAAAATATTAATAAGTTACTATTAAAGCCCAATTTTGTGAAGGATTTTATCCTAGGCATGTTCTTATATGCCAATTGTGTATATTAGTCCTCAGACTTATGATATCTGGTCATCTTGTATGAGGAATGTCATACTTAGATTTATCTAAAACAGGTCCACAATGGATGTATGCTTAAGGTAGGGTACATTGGGAATGACCTGAATCATATGATGGGTGAATGAGTGATCCAGAGAGGATTCACCAATCCAAATGACATCAAAGACATATTTTATATGTTCTTAGCTTTGGTTAACTTGATAAAGTCATTGGCCAACACAATACAAATTTAGGAATATTAATTCTCTATATTCGTGAGGTTAACCAAAAGCTATAGGAACTAATATGGATTGATACATGAAGTTAGTCCTTTCAAGCTATTTGGTGAAAGTACTAAAGTATATTGAGAGGTTGGTTACTTAAAGGTTTCTTAAAGAGGTATATTAACTCTTTCTGCATATCAGATTGCCATGATGCCTTGCAAGAGGCCAATCTTGGTCTACAAATATAAATACATTTAATTGGGTAATTATGTTGTTGTCGTTATGATGAAAGCCTAGTAGGTCACACACAATAAGATGATCTATTGGATTAAAACCAAGATTTAATTAAGCCAACTTAATTAACTAAAAGGTATAATGAGGATGACTTAATTGAAAAAGTTTAATTAAGAATAATTTAAAACATAAATTAGATTTATGAAATATAATTAGAGATGCCTTAATACGGCAATAAAGATAAGAATGTCTTGTTAAGATAATATTTATTTGTAAACATAGTCTTAGGGATATTATTAAATAAAGCTAAACAATTGTTTTTGGAACATTAGATAATTATTTGATAATTATTTAATTACTTATTAAATATAACTTACATGAAGTAAAAATTGTTTAATTTGGTTTAGAAAATTTAATTATAAATTAAATTATCTAATATGTAAATTTAGGGGTTGGGCTAAAAGCCATAATTATCAAGTCAAGAGCATTTAGTTGTGAGCTATTCAAAGTTAGACTACTAATGGGCTTGGCACATGGAATAGCTATCTTCGGTGTGCTATTAGGCTAAAATATTAATAAGTAAATATTAAGGCCTAATCTTGTGAAGGATCTTATCGTAGGCATCAAATTCCTATTGTTCAGATTTGGACAAATTGGTTTACAACAAAATTTATTAAAACATGAAAATCAAAGATAAGCAGAGAAACATATAAAAAAGCATCAACAGATTATCTTAAAAGCATCTTGATCAATCTTCATAAAATAAAAAAGAAAAATTTTAATTTCATACCTAAATCCAAAGATGTCAATCTCTTCAGATTCAAACAAACTCTACTTTAATCTTGTACAATAAGCCCGATTGTTTGAAACCAAAGCTATCTACATATCCAGCCTTTAATGTTGATCGACATAGGTGACTAGAAAATCTTTCATAAGGGAGAGACTCTTTCGTGCCAAAATTCATGTTAGTGGATTACGTTTCAAAAACCTTAGCTAAGCAATCTCTTTATGTGCCAAAAACAAAAAAATCGATGAAGAAACAATTTCCTACCGAAAGTTAAAAAATATGGTGCAAGGAAACAAGTGGCACAAATTTTATTTTTAGGAGGATGAAAAGGTGCCTTTAAGGTTTCTCATATCTTAAGGTTCTTGCATAATTGCACTTTGGTCTTTTATTTTTGAATAATTTAAAAAACTCTCGAGTAACTTTTATTCTTTAGGTAACTTAATCCCTAACTTATTTTAATTTCATAAAGTCACCCTTATGTGTGTGACCTAATAGGCCTCTATCATATTGGCAATAAATATAAATTTACTTGGTTAAGAATAATTTATAATTATAGACCAAAGTTGGCATAGAGCAATGGATGGCCATTTAATATATAGGAAGAGTTAAATCAGTTTTGATAGGCCTTTCAGTATATAATATCTCAGTTTAATTCAATCCTTTCATCATATATCTCAAAATAGGCAAAAGTTGGTGCAATGTTTGCCTTTGACCTACCATATTAGTATGCAACCCCTATGTGTTAACTCCATAATTAATACCTTGGCCAAGGTCTTTGAGTACACAGAGGCCAGGATCAACTCCTTTTATATCATTTGGGTGATGAATCCTCTTTAGACTACTTATTCACCTTCAGTATGTTTCATGACATACCCAAAACCAACCTTACTTGGAATTCATCTATTATTAACCCATTTGCGAGGATCCCTAAATATGATAATTCACATACAAGATGACCTAGTGTCACAAGTCTAAAGATCATTTACACAATTGATAGATAAGAGTATTTTCATGAACACTTGAGTGAAATACTAAATGAAATTCTCATAGTGGGTTATTTTCTATAAATGTGTTCTTTTAACAAACACCTATATGATATCCCTAAGCATCTCTATTCTTCAACTTATAGGATCAATTGCATGCATCTTATGCATGGAGGCTTACATAGGCCAGCCTTTATGCATTGTCAATGCCCCGTCTTGACAATATGATGTCTGAGAACATTTTGAGAAATGTGATTCTGATGCATAAAGATCTTATAATTGCAAGTCTTTACAATTCCCTTGCAAAGCCAATATGCTTCATGGGCTTCATCTACATAAGATAAAAAAAAACTAAAATTATATCAATTTTATAGATAAAGAAATATTACATTAATTAATTATAACGTATGTTACTTGAATTAACCAAATACTAGTGTATTGTAAATTCAATTGATTGGCTTATAGAGCTTACACTAACAATCTCCCACTAGCACTAAAGCCAATCGCCTATGTCTCTAAGTCCCATACTTTCCATATGGCAATTATGTTTTTACTAGGGCAAAATTTTAGTGAAAGCCTTAGTATCATGATAAAAATAACATGTCCATTACCCTTGATATTGGAAAATTCATGGTTGAAATTATTTTAAAATTTAATAATTTTTTATCAAGCAGATTCTTTTCTAGGTTAAAATAAGAAAGTGATATTGTTCTATAAATCTTGAAATTTAAAAAGCAATGAAGTGATGACCCTTATTCAACTACATAAAGTTATATCCTTGAATTGATAATCATTAATTTGATATTTGGTGACTTTTTAAGAAAAATTGAATAATTTTTAAATTCTTAAAATTAAGATTAGAATAAAGATTTCAAGGGGCAAACATCAAACCACCCTTTAACTTTCAACAGCAAACCATTAAGAAGAAAAAAAATAGCAACGACGAGGCTTAGATTGATGAAGCCTTGTCTACATATAGGAATCCTTATGATATATGAAATCTACACCTTCTTCATCTGATCCTATGAAAGATGGGTGAAGTAGGATTTAAGTTTGTTAGTAATATGTCCTTTTTATCCAATCTTGTGAAAGGTAAATGAAGTAAGATTTAAGTTTGCAAGTAATATATCCTCTTCATTTGCTCTTATGAAAGGTAGTAAAGTTGGATTTAAGTCCTTTTCATTCGACCTCATGAAAGGTAGATAGAGTTTTAAGTAAAATGTTTTTTTCATTTGATCTTGTGAAAGGAAGGTGAAGTAAGATTTAAGTCTACTTCATTTGACCCTGTAAAGGGTAGTTGGAGTTTTGAGTAAAATATCCTCTTCATTTGATCCCATAAGAGGTAAGCAAAGTTTTAAGTAAAATATCTTATTCATTCGATCCTGTGAAAGGTTGTTGAAATAGGATTTAAGTCTACTTTATTCGATTCCATAAAGGGTAGGTGGAGTTTTAAGTAAAATATCTTTTTTGTTTGATTCTGTTAAGGGTAAGTGGAGTTTTGATTAAGTTATCTTCTTCATTCAATCTTATAAATGGCAGGTAAAGTAAAATTTAAGTCTACTTCATTCAACCTCGCGAAGGTTAGATGGAGTTTTGAGTAAGGATCCTCTTCATTCGATCTCATGAAGGGCAGGTATAGTTTTGAATAAGTTAGCTTTTTCATTCAATCTTGTGAAAGGCAGGTGAAGTAGGATTTAAGTCTATTTTGTTTGATCCTATGAAGGGTAGGTAAAGTTTTTAGGAAGATATCTTTTTATCCGATCCTGTAAACATAGGCAGAGTTTTTAGTAAGATATCCTCTTCATTTGATCACATGAAGGGTGAGTGGAGTTTTGAGTAAGTTATCATTTTCATTCGATCTAGTGAAAGCTAGGTAAAGTAGGATTTAAGTCTACTTCATTCAATCTTGTAAAAGGTAGATGGAGTTTTAAGTGAGATGACTTCTTCATTAGATCTCATAAAGGGTAGGCAAAGTTTTGAGTATGTTATCCTTTTTCCATTCAATCTTATGAAAAGTAGGTAAAGTAGGATTTGAGTCTACTTCATTCAATTGCATGAAGGGTATAAGGAGTTTTAAGTAAGATATCTTCTTCGTTCGATCCCATGAAAGGTAGAGGGAGCTTCAAGTAAGTTGGCCTATTCATTCGATCCTATGAAAGGTAAGTAAAGTAAGATTTAAATCTACTTCATTTGATACCATGAAGGGTAGGTAGAATTTTGAGTAAGATATCCTTTTTGCTTGATCCCATTAAGGGTAAGTGGAGTTTTAAGTAAACTGGCATCTTCATTCGATCTTGTGAAAGGTAGGTGAAGTAGGATTTAAGTATACTTTGGTTGACCCCATGAAATGTTGGTAGAGTTTTGAGTAAGATATCCTCTTCGTTCGATCTTATAAAAGGTAAGTGATATTTTGAATAAGTTATTCTCTTTATTTAATTCTGTGAAAGGTAGGCAAAGTAGGATTTAAGTTTACTTCATTCGATCCCTTGAAGGGTAAGAGAAGTTTAGAGTAAGATGTCTTCTTCATTCAATCTCGTGAAAAATAGGTAAAGTTTTGTGTAAGTTATCCTCTTCATTTAATCTTACAAAAGGTAGGTGAAGTAGAATTTAAGTTTACTTCATTCGATACCATGATGGTTAGCCAGTGTTTTAAGTAAGATTTCTTCTTCTTTCGATCTCGTCAAGGGTAAGTAAAGTTTTAAATAAGTTAGCCTCTTCATTCGATCTTGTGAAAGGTAGGTGAAATAGGATTTGAGTCTACTTCATTCGATCTCATGAAAGGTAAGTGAAGTTTTGGGTAAGGTTTTTTTTTCTTTCACTCCCGTGAAAGTGTAGGCGAAGTTTTGAGTAAGCTATCCTTTTCATTTGATCCTGTGAAAAGTAAGAGAATTAGCATTTAAGTCTACTTCTTTTAATCCAGTGAGTGGTAAGTGGAGTTTTGAGTAAGATATCCTCTTCGTTTGATCCCATAAATGGTACGTAGAGTTTTGATTAATTTATCCTTTTCATTTAATTTTGTGAAAGGCAGGTGAAGTAGGTTCTTGTCTATTTTATTTGATCTCGTGATAGGTAGGTAGAGTTTTATGTAAGGTAGCATCTTCATTGGATCCTATGAAAGGTAGGTGAAGTAGGATTTAAGTCTACTTAATTTGATCTCATAAAAGGTAGGCAAAGTTTTGAGTAAGATATCCTCTTTGCTTGATCCCGTAAAGGGTAGGCATAGTTTTAAGTAAGTTGGCCTCTTCATTTGACCTTGTGAAAGGTAGGTGAAGTAAGATTTAAGTCAACTCCGCTCAATCCCATAAAGGGTAGGCAGAGTGTTGAGTAAGATATCCTCTTCATTCGATCCCATGAAGGGTAGGCGGAGTTTTGAGTAAGTTATTATCTTCATTCAATCTTGTGAAAGATAGGTGAAGTATGCTTTAAATTTGTCAACTTCACTTGTTCAAGAATGAATGGAGTTAGAGATCTTCTTCATTTGATCCTATAAAAGTAGATGAAATAGGATTTAAATCAATTTTGTTCGATAAAGTTGAAAGCTCAATAAAGTTTTTATTTATTAGCTTTATTCATTTGGTAACCAATGGAATAAGATGGCTTATTCATTCAAAAGTGTGAAATGTCAATAAAGAAGGCTTTTGAAAGCCTAAAAGTGGATGGTGGCCTTGGCCTAATTGAATTTGGCTTCAATATTCAAAAGCCCAAGAATAGTTGATGGTTCAGTCTCGATAAAGTTGGCAATAATATTTAAAAGCCCAAGAATAGTTGATGGCTCAGTCTCAGTGAAGTTGGCACTAATATTTAAAAGCCCAAAAATAGCAGATGGCCACCGCCCAATTGAAACTAGCATTAAAATGTGAAAACCCAATGTAGTTGTTAGGCATAAAAAAACCTTTCTATAGAAAGGCTTATCACGCCCAAACATAAATCGTGTCTATTTAGTCTTTGCCATGTTCTTGATCCTTAGAAATGGCCAAATAAGGGCAACTATAGATGCCTAATTTTGTCCAAGCCCCTTTCCCTGATAGTTTTAAAATATCCAAGATAGAAAATCAGGTACTTGTCTTAGTAAAGGTCAAACCCCTTTGTGAAGACTAAACGTTTTCAAGACCTCTTCAGCTATACCTAAATGGCTTCATGTGCAGGTGATAGAAAAAATGCCATTTCGAGGGTCGATCTCAAATAAAAAGATGATTATTAAGGTAAACAAAATTAACTTTTAAATTTATTCTTTTGAAACTTTGAAATTTATTTCTATGGATATTATCACGGTCAAATTTTTAATTTTTATGATTTTTTTTAGAATCTTTCATAAAATTTAGAAAGTTGACCGTCATATATTTTATATATACTCATGTAGTATTTATGCCTATATGTACTCCGAAAAATAAAAAAAAATTCAAGAAAAACTCCATAATGACATTTTATACCACGAGGTGTCAAATTGTCAATTTTATCAATTAATTTTGAAGTTTTCATTATACCATAAGTGTTTCATTTACAAATTTTTTTTAGTGAAACTGGTTCTAAAATTCAAGTTTTTATCTTTATTGTTTTCATCACTTAAAGCTTTGAGCAAGGTATTAAATTTAGCTTATTTTTCTAAAGTTGGATTTATTTTTTAAATTTTCTTATTTCCAAAATACAGAATTTTCTATTCTGTAAATTTATTTATAGGTTTTTCTAAGTTTATAATTTTTAAAATTCTTCAAATAATTTCATTAAATTCATATTAAATCAATTTTTTGAAAATTTGCTTTATTTTATGAGTTTTACATTTTTTTCAAATGATAATTTTCTTCCATAATGGCTTTTCTTATAAATTTTTACGAGTTTGAAATTTTTAATTATCGTTTTCTTGCACATAAGACTTCTTAAAATTTTCTTGTATATTCAATACTTGATATTTTTAGAAGAAAATTTTATTATTTTATTTTTATTATTTTAGGCCAAATTTCCTTAGTATGCTTAAAATTGGTAAATTTTGTTAATAGGCTCAATAGGTGCGTTTATTTCTTAACAAGCTGAATAAGATTTCCAAACCCATTTTTGATTTTCCATCAAGTCCATTTCGTTCTCTACAAGCCCATTTGTTGATTGTTCCAATAAGGCCCAATTAGGCCTATTTAATTCTGCAACAAAGCCTAATACTTTTTTCTCTCTTTAAAATTTTTATTAATTCTTTTGGATCCAAAATTTTCATGTGAATATTTAATTAGGTTTTTTAAATTTGTAAATGAATTTGTTAATTTATAACATTTAATTTCTTACAATTTAATCCTTCCAATTATTTTTATTTTGACTATTTTTTTCATTTTTTTATTCTTAAAATTTTGTTTATATTTATTTTAATTATAAAATTTATTGATTTAGTTACATGAACTAGTTTGGTTGGAATTTAATTTTTTTCTTAACCAATTTATTTACATTTAAGCTATATATGAAATTAATATTATTCCTAATAATCATTAACCCTAACCTTACCCCACATAATCACCCTTTTTAGACTTTTGACTAAGGTTATAAAAGAACAAAATTAATTAATTTAAATCCTATCAAAACTAAAAAATCTAAAAGGTAAAATAATTAAAAATTAACAAAAAATAAAAATGTAATGGCCAATTTGGCCAAGAAGGATTGCATTCCTTCTTGCCCAAAGCTCCCCCTTACAAATAAAGGAAGGATGCTCATTTGGGAACCTTAGCCATCCATAGCAAAAATCACTAAAAAAAATAGCAAACTTTTCTTAGTTTTTAAGCTTTTTAAGGTAATTCCTCTTGTAAAATCTTTAACTTTGTTCATATCATTCAATTTTCTTCCTTTCAGTGAGCCAAAATCATGCTTGTGCTCATGGTTTTCATCCATGTTGAAAGGCCAAATATAGGCTATAATCAAAGCTTAGTCATTTAAATGTTTAATTTGATTTTTTTTAGATTTTCATTATGAAAATATATATTTATTGTGCAAATAACGTTATGATATTGTGTATGTAATTCATGTTATTTTCATTGTTATTTTCATGTTGATTTTTGATGAAATATGTTAATATATTCTTTATTTTTCATGACTTTTTGCAAAACCTTGGCTTGGTGATGCATATTTATGTTGATGTTCATGATGTTTTGTTGAGGAAAAATTGTTTCTCGTTGTTTTTATGGTTGGCAAAAAATCCTTATGGCCATTGGATAACTTTTATGATTGATTTTTGTTATATGCATATCATTTTGTTATATTTTGAAACTTGTAAAGTCCTAAAAGTACTTTTTCCAAAATTTTGAAGGCTTCAAATAGTTGTTTCCAAGCCTTGGCCAAATCTAACAAGTGTGATTTGGTATTTTTTTATTTTTTAGGTTATTTTGTAATTATTAAAATTGAAGGACTTAATTGTAAAAGTTAAAAAAATCCTTTCACGGCCATCCATGCTTGGCCAAATCATTCATGGACCTCTAGGAGTTTGTTCCAAGCATTTTAACATGTTTGAATGTGTTTCATGCATTTTAAACCATTTTGGGGTTTTTTTGTAATTTTTAAAGTTTTGGGGCTCAATTGTAAAAATTAAAAAAATATTGTTTCAAGCCGAAAAGTACTTGATCGAATGTTTCATGTTATTTTGATTGAATTTTCCATTTTGATTGTGATGTCTTTGATATTAGATTTTGTAATATATTTCATGTAAGAACTTGTTTGCAAAAATGAAAATAATTGTTTCAAGCCTAGAAAAACTTCATCAATTACTTCATATGATTTTTGGAATGTTTTCCATATTAATTTGATGTATTTGATGTTCAATTTTATGTTTTGTGTCATTTAGGGATCATTTTGTAAATTTAGAAAAGTTTAGGAACCATTTAGTAAAGCCTTGCATTTTAGGGTCAAAATGATCGTTTCTCTTACCTAAGTGCCCACCGATGCTTATTTGGTCATTTTGGAACATCTCTAGCGTTTTTTGTCATTTAGGGGCTAAAATGTAATTTTGAAAAATTTAGGGACCTATTAGCAATTTTTGCATTTTAGGTCAATTTTGCAATCTAAATTACCCACGTAGGGTAAAATCATCATGTCATATCATTTTCCAATCCTTTAGGGTACTGGATACTTATATGTTGAAGGTACACCTTAAGGATATTTTAGTAATGTACCCTAGAATCGAATCCTTAATGATCATCGAGATACTTTTATGTCGAAGGTGCATAGTCGGGATACTTTTTTGCTTTTTCACATTCATGTTGAGTAAAGGCATATTAGGATCAAGTACAAATAACCCATTTTTTAATGAGATTGATTCATAGACCATGTCATTTAGGATGATCGAGCAACTATTGCCCTCTATTCTAAACTCGAAATCATTATTTATACTGAGGTATGAGACTAAAATGATGTTTCTAGACAATCTAGGAACATAAAGATATTCTTTTAGTTCCAAAGTTATGCCTAAAAGCAATGATAAGATACAAGTCCCAATGGCAACAGCTAAAACTTTTGCTCTATTGCCTATTCTTAGAACTACCACATTTCAGCTCAGTTTTCTACTATTTCTTAACAAACTTATGTCATTACATAAGTGTGATCCATATCCTAAATCAATTATCTAAGTAGTCAAATTGGCAATAGAGTAGTTCAACTAAATCATGTAAAGGTTAGCTACCTTTCTTTTATTGAGAACATTTCTCAATTTGACATACCAGTCCTAACACTTTGGGTTAATGGCATCAAGTATGGCTCACAATATAGTTATCATAATTCTCGTTATCAACAACCTAGTATTAAATAAATATTAATTAGTTTTTCATGTATTGAACCAATATATATGAGGTATTAAATCTTTATTGGCCTTGCCATAAATTTTTCATAATAATAGCCCTCACTATTATATGAAAATCTCTTCAAGGTATTTCTAGTGAGCTTGGACCCCTTTTAACAAGTTGCAACCTTGAGTGACTCAACAAATCACAACAAACCTGGTTTGGTAGGTAACATAGCTTACCAATTGCATCTCTATGCAACTCCAAAATTAGTTAAGTGGTAACTCCTTGCCTAAATGCATCATATGCATTTCACCTAACCTTCACCTCTAACGCCACATAATGTTAGAGGCAACTACTTGCCTAAATGCATCATATGCACGTTGCATCATATTCAACCTTAAGTGACTCAACAAATCACAACAAGCCTAGTTGTCATCAAGTATGCCTCGCAATACCATTACCATAATTACTGTTATCAATAACCTAGTGTGAAATAAGTATTAATTAGTTTTTCATGTATTAAACGAATATAGACGAGGTATTAAATCTTTATTGGCCTTCCCAGTAATTTTTCATAATAATAGCCTTCACTATTGTATGAAAATCTTTTTAAGGTATTTCTAGTAGGCTAGGACTCCTTTTAACATGTTGCAACCTTAAGCGACTCAATAAATCACAACAAGCCTAGATAGGTAGGTAACATAGCTTACTAATTGGATCTCTATCCAATGCCTAAATTAGTTAAGTGGCAACTGCTTGCCTAAATGCATTATATGCATTTCACCTAACCTTCGCCTCTAACGTCACATGATCAAGTATGAGACCTCCGAAGCGCACAATATTAGTTGAGTAAAACCCATTACTCATAACTCAAGCAGTTAAGGCGAAAGGGACCTTAAGCAACTTAACAAATCACTTGTAGCTAGAAGCTCAAGCATCTTGTTCCGAGTAATGGAAGGCATCTCATGCATTGCATGTGACTGATTATTGTATGGGGGATGTTATTCATTCATATTAATTTAGGTCTTATCTTTTTTAGCATGCATAATACATTCTATTATTGAAAAAAATAAATCCACTATCATGCATTCTACTTTGATGATTATGGACTTTACTAATGTAATCTCCTTAAGCCACTGAAGGAGATTACTTGGTCAATTCGTAGGTGATTACAAACAAAGTCTTTATAAGTCTTCTTGTAACCTTCTAGGCTTCATAGTGCTTTTGCTTAGATCTATCTTTGGGTTACAAAATTTTTCTTAACAAATCCTAGTTTTATACTTGTATGTAATCTAATTACATTTATAATAAAGAAAACTCCAAGTTACATTTGGGGGGAATTAGATGAGAAAAAAATTTTACATCCTAAAAAAAAAAAGAGATAAAGCAGGGTATGCAAACCTTTTTTAAAAATTAAGTACGCATGAATAATCAACCATCCACAATCATATTTGGCTTAAGTCCATAACCATCAGATACATCCACAACATTTATGAATATGTTTAAATAGATATTAACTTAGTCTCTAGCTTCCAATTTTGAGTAGTCTCTTTAATCTGGTCTTAATTTAATTAAGAAAAATAATTTCTTACATGATTAATTTTATCCTAATCTTATTAGGACAAAACCTAATTCAATTAAGATTAATCATTTAAATTAAGACATTATCCAATCTTGTCTTAAACAATTTAAGATTTAATTAATTGGAAAATATTAGCTTGGTGATAATTAGGAGATTTTATTAGAGTAGAATTCTATCTAAATAGAATCCCATTTGCACCTAACTAGCTAACTTCTAGCTAAATTATCTTTTTTTTAATAAGTTATCTTTATCTTGGCTGATCAAATCAAGCCTAAAAAAATAGACTCCTAGTAGGAATAAACTTCCTAAAAACTAGGATGTTGGCGTAAAAGAGGACTCCAATCCTCCTGGGTTTGTTGGTCCCTATGGTGGTTTCCATCGGGCATCTGAATGCTGAGCCACCACCAATGGTTCACTCCCACTAAACCTCTGTTTTTGCTGCAAATTTCAGCATCATATGCTGCCACTAGTACCACAAATTAAGATGTTAAGAAGCTAGTCTGAATGCATCCATGAAGTATACGCACATACAACATCTCAAATGGCATCGATTTGAAACATTTTCAAACCAAACCTTCTTTTAATTTTTGCAGAAACTTTCATGAACTTTTCATGACTCTTCCAAGGTTGGAAAACAAGGAAAAAGTCGCACCAAACATCAACCAAAATTTTAAAATTTTTACGCTACTTCAAAAACCACTAAATCAAAGCAACTCCTATGCGAACAACATTCAAACATGGCTAATTAGATTTAATCATGAAATTATTAAAAATAATTTTAAAATGTGACTAAAAACACACAAATAGCATGCTACAAGTGTGCAAAATTTTTCAAAAGAATCCAAGGCAAAAATCGCGTCATATAAACTAATCCGAAGGAAAACTATTTTTCCATTGGCAACAACTAAGTCAATGATTTATCAAGGCTAATAAAGAGGCATGGATATCAATTGTAGGATCTTATCCTAGGCATCAAATGCTTGCTGTCCAAATTTGGAGAAATCAATTTATAGCAAAATTTATCAAACTTAAAAATTAGAAATAAACAGCGAAACTTACCAAACAACATCAACAAATCGTCTTAAAAGCATCTTGATCAATATCTATAAAACAAGAAGGAAAAAAATCTGATTTCATACCTCAATCCAAAGATGTCCATCTCCTTGGATTAAAATAGACTTTATTTCGATCTTGTACATCAAGCCCAGTTGTCGTGAACCAAAGTTGTCCACACGTCTAGCTTCTTATGTTGATCCACACAAGTGACCCAAAAATCCATCGCAAGGGAGAGACTCCTTTGTGTCAAAATTTGTGTTAGCATATTAGGTTTAAAAAAATTCGTAAAGCAATCTCTTTATGCACCAAAAAGAAAAAAAATGATAAAGAAACAATTTCCTACTAAAAGCCAAAGAAAATAGTGCAAGAGAAGCCAGGTGGCACAAATTCTCTTTTTGGGAAGAAGAAAAGGTGCCTGTAAGGTTTTTCATATCTTAGGGATGGTGCAAAGTAAGGTTTCTTCCAAGTAACTTTTACTCTTTAGGTAACTTAATCCTTGTCTCATTTTAATTTTATAAAATCAGCCTTATATGTGTGATCCATTAGGCCTCTATTATATTTACAATAAATATAAAATTATTCTGTTAAGAATAATTTATATTTATAGACCAAGATCGGCATCTAGCAATGCATCATGGCCACCCGATATATATGAAGAGTCAAATTGGTTTTAACAAGCCCTTCAGTGTATAATATCTTAATGTAATTTAACCCTTTCATCATATATCCCAGAATAGGTAAAAGTTTGGTGCAGTGTCTACTTTTGACCTACCATATCAGTATGCAACCCCTATATGTTAACTCCATAATCAATATTATTTTAGCCAAGATCTTTGAGTTAGCATGGACCAAGAACAACTAGGATATGTTCCTTTATATCCCTTGGGGTGATGAATCCTTTTTAGAGCACACATTCACCTTTAGTATGCTTTTTATCATACCCAAAACCACCCTTATTTGGAATTCATCTATTGTGAACTTGTTCGTGATGATCTCTAAGTATGGTAATTCACATACAAAATGAACTAGTGTCAGAAGTCTAAGGATCACTTACACTACTAACACATGAGAGTATTTATATGAACACTTAAGTGAAATACCAAATAGAACTCTCATAGCAGGTAATGTTCAGTGAACTTGTTCTCTTAATAAACACCCATATGATGTCCCCAACTATCTCTATACTTCAACTTATAAGATCAATTGCATGCATCCTATGCGTGAAGGTTTACATATGCCAATTTTTGTGCATTGTTAATGCCCTGTCTTGACAATATGATAACCAAGAATGTTTTTAGAAACACGACTTTGATGTATAGGGATCTCATACTTGTAACTCTTAGCAATTCCCTTACAAAGTCAATATGCTTCATGGGTTTATCTGCATAAGATTTAAACAACTAATAATATATTAATCTTATGGATAAAGAAATACCTTATACTACATTAATCAAATATGATCTATATTACATGAATTAACCAAATGCTAGTGTATTACAAGTTCAATTAATTTGCTTGTAGGGCTTACAGTAACATCTTAGACAAGCTAATTAAAATAGTTTTAATTATGTCCAAGAAACATTCAAAAGTAGTGCCACTTTTTGGGTTATTAGTAATAGCTCAGTTAACCTATTAATCAAGCCTAACCTAGCCTAAGGCGTATTTAAATACATTATTAAAGCTTTTTCATTGATAAGAGAGGATAATAGAAACCTTAGGCGCCAACCTTAGACTTTCCCATGGAGGTTTACAACTCTTTTCTTTCCTAAGCTTCCCTTGTACAATCTTACTTTTTCTGAATGTTCTTGAATCGTTCTTAAAACAACCAAATTAGAAAAAATAAGCATTCAGAGATTAGCTTTTTATAGAAGCTATGAAATTGACCAAATCTTGAAATCCTTACTTTTCTAAGCCTTATTTTTGTTGATTAGTATTCTAAGTGATTTTTATCACAATAAAGGTAGAAAAGCATTTTCTATCCTAATGGAATCAACCAAAATCAAGATTTTTGGATCCTTTTATTGGCATCTGCAAAAAATATCTATTTTTCTAGTGGGCTATTTTATTCTCTGTTTTGGTTTAATAGATGTGAGAATTGTTCCTGGATCACTTTAAATCTAAACTTGTTGGCGATATGCCCTGTAGATGAGGCTTGAGAAGCTTTTAACTAGTATTGGAGAACCACCGAACCTCAAGAAAGCTCCAATAAGCATCCATATAGATCATGGTTAGAGGCAAAACACTTAAACTGATTTTTACATCAAGAAGTCATTGTAGTAATCAACCCATGGTGCATTCATGGAAGGATCGGCACACTTAAAGTCACAAATGTATAAGTAGGTATGATTTCTATCAGATCCATGTTTTTAAATTGCAGTTTGATCACATGTACATCTCTTCCTAAGATTGTAAGGAAATCTGAGTTTTTTTTTTGTTTTAATTCTGCTGCATATGTTTAATTCTGATTAAATTTTTATGTTTATATTGATAAGCATGAGCATGGGATTTCCTTACAAATTAAGTATGACTTAATTAAATAAAAGATAATATGAATAGAGGACTTAATTGAATAGTTCAAATAAGATTTATTTGAGAAAAATTATATTAGTGAAATATAAGTTTGTTGTCTTATTAGGACATGGTAAATAAGACTTTCTTATTAAAAAAATGTCTAAATTAGGAGATCCCATGTCACGAAGGATAAGCCTAATCTTAGTTGAAATACGATTTGATTGTGAATCAATTTTTTCTATCTCGTTTACTAGTCTATAATCCCTTGGAATATTCTTGTAAGGTTAATTATTTGGCAATTAATATTAAACAAGATTAAAATAAAGTTAAAATAAGTTTTAACTAAACTAAGGATTTTATGAAGATAAAACCCATAGAGATGTGTATACTAGCTAATATTTTTTCCAATTTATTTATCTAATTTTATAATTGTTAGATAATTATGTATATATATTAGATGAATATTATTTGTTGAGATAAATATGGAGTTTGAATTGTGGAATTAAACTCATGGAAACACTTAGCCCAATACCCCTTTGGTGCACTAAAAGCCCAAGTCTTTTTTTTTTTTTTTACCATTCTTAGCCAATTTATTCTAGCCTAATATTTGTGCATATTCCGGCCATGACAGGAATTGGTCAATTTAAACACCTAAAATAAGGTGACAGTCTTTCTCTTTATTTAGGAGTTCAAATTAGGTTAAAACATTTCCATCCTAAATCCAACTAGAAGTTTGATTGAGCTAGTATATAAAAACATGGGGGTTAGAAAAACTACAGGTCACTTTAAACCTAGTTTTTGAGTTATTAAATTATTGAATTTAGGGAGAGAATTTTTTTGAGTTGAGAAAATAGTTTCTTATAGGATTTTCTCCTTTGTGCCAACTCCTTATATTGCTCCATCTTTTTAAAGTCTTCTTGGCTATTGCACAATCTTTTTCCTTAATCTACTCTCCATCTTTGATTGATAAAGCAAGAAGTTTACCTTTCGTTGAGACTTAACAAGCCTTCGAGCCAGTACTAGAGAACCATCACCTCAAAAAGGTTTCAACTACCATCTGTGCCGATAACCATTGAGGCAGGACACGTGTGTTGCTCGTGATCTCGAAGATCCTTTTAAGAAGCCACAGTCGCCATCCTCAAAGATTTTTTTTGGAGAACGAGGTAAGCTTTAAACATATAGGTGTTTAAATTCTATCCAAAAACTTTAAAGTTTACTACATGTAAGTCCCTCCGTAAAGATCCATAACATTGTCCAGCTATTTCTATGTTTACATTTTTATGCTACTATTTTCTTTTTATTTTGTTGATTTTTGAAATCCAATACATATATGATGTTGGATTTTGCCGAAATTTACATCCTTGTAGTTTCGTCCCAATACAAGAAAAAAGAAAAAAATTTATCAATCTAAGTCTACCATGTTGGATTTGCATTTAGCATTTTACGACAATAACTTTTCCATTCTGAATGTTTTCAAATGAACTAGTAGAAATTGTATAAGAATCTGCAATTGCATTTGCATACATAAGTATTTTGAGAAAGCACTTGGAATCCATTTTGAGCTTTTAGGAATACGAAACTTATTAGCTTTTGTTTAAAGATTGCTTCATGCATACAAATTACCGCTAATGTGGGTACCTAGGCTCTATACTTTGAAATGTTTTAAAGTTTTAGTTTCATATGTTAAGAAATATATTTTCCAATGTGAGCTATTTGGTAAGAAGTATTTCATACCATGTGAACACCTTACTCTAAAGGTCTCGAAAAAGCCCTAATTTGGTCTCTATTGGCTCGTACTCATAGTATTTGGTAACATTGCCTTAACTATGGTTAGCTTACATGTTGAGCTTTATGGCTCACTAAATTTATTTCGTTTTTTTTAATATGGATTAAGCTTGTGATTAGTTTGGAAGCAAGTTTTGAGTGTATTCAACAAAAGGCTAGTAAGAAAGCAGTATTTGGTGTTAAAAGACTTTCCATTGGTATTGTTAAATACAAAGACGAACCCAAAAATTTTTTTGGGGCAGATTAAATATGATTAGTGTTCAAAAAAAATAGCATATGAGACATTATTTTAATTAATTAATATAATTTTCATAAAAAATTGAAAAAAATTAAAGAAAATGTAAAAAAAATTCAAGGTAATTATTTTGTATGAAGATTATAATAGTTCAATCTTTTTTTAATTACTTTTACTATCATAAAAAGAAAATATTAGTTGACATACCATAATTGATATTAAGATTTTTTTTAATTGATTGAAGGAAAAATTCTTAATTTGAGGAAATAAATATTATGTCAAATAAATTTTAATTAAGTAAAAATTAAAGAGAATCAAATTAATAATGATAAATTTTAAAAATTGCAAGTTTAGCAAATTAAACATATTAATGTGGTATTAATTTTGCAAAAGAAAATTGTCAAAAACAAAAATGTTATGGTAAATTAAATTTTTTTACTTTTTAAAGGTTTTAGTTCATGGGAATCCATAAATTTAAGGGGGCAAATTAAAAATTTTTTCCATTTTACTTAGGTTTTACTTGATGCTATAAGACTCCATGACCCTAAATTTGCCTCTTTGAATTACTCTTTTAAGTATAAGCTTTCATTAGTATTTTTCACATTAGTAGGAGAAGATGATGTATAAACCTTATGACTCTATGAAGAGATCATTTAAGCATTATGTTTCTTATTTTGAATAAGTTTTAGGCTTTTTGTTTTAAGCTTGTGACCCAGGGGTTAAGATGTTTGCAGCTTGAACTACAGTTTGGGACTTTGGATTTGAGCGTGTCACTTGATAACCTAAAGTTCCCTCCTTTATGACCTCATTACTAGGCTAATTTTGGACCCTTGATCAAATTATTCAAGGTTTGTCCTCTATACCGTAAAATTCCCCTTAATTATTTTTTTCTTTTATCTATTATTTATGATACGTCTTTGATCAACTAAATGGACGACTAAATTAAAGACAAGAAGAAGGAAGAGGGAAATGTCTAAGTTACCCTTATTTAATTTATTTTTTACAAATCCTTTTCTTTTTCCCTTGTTTTTCTTCATTTTGGTTAAAACATTTTCATTTTAAAATCCAATAGAGGCAAATATTTAAAACTTTAGGAGTATATTCAATGATAATTTTTCTTTGTCCTAAATTGAATTGAAGTTAAAAATCGTCCATATTACGCTCCAATTTTAAATTTGAAAAATAAAGTCCACCAAATATATAAAATTTAAATCACTAAAAAAAATACAAAATTGAGACCATAACATTTTTTTAAAATTTTAAACCTGAATTTGAGTTGGAGATATTATAGAAAACAAGCTCTAAAGAGTTTCTAATGAAATTAAGTGCTTGTTGATTTATGCGTTATACATTGCATATTATAATGAAAATTATTTCATACAGTATTAGTAAAATTAAAAACTTTACAGATTTGTTGAGGAATAACACGTCTTTTTTATTTTTTATTTTTTATTTTTTTAAATATAATTTAAAAAATATGTATAATTTTAGTAACATTGATTATAAAACTTTTTAAAACGTATCAAATAATCATCTATATTATAATTGTATTTTTAATTAATTGTGTCGGCCTAGTTATTAGGGGTGAGCATTCGGTCGGTTCGGTCGGTTCGGTCAAAAAAAACTTCAAACTGAATTAACCGACTTAACTAGAGGAACCGACCGAACCGACCGACATTTTTAACCATAACCGAATTAACCGAACCGACT
>JBBYHK010490491.1:0-16065 GCA_038382065.1 Adansonia grandidieri | reverse complement strand
TTATAATAAAAATATGTAATATTAAATTATATTACCAATCATAATAATTTATATAATAGATAATATAACTTATGTAACTATAATATTTATTGATAATTTTAAAATATTATTTATGATAATGATTTATATAACTTATAACATATTTATGTAATTATAATAATTTTATTTATTATTATATAATAATATATATAAAAACTATAAAAAAAAAAAAAAGCAACCGGCTAGTTACTTTGGAGCCTTACGGAAAGCACTCCATAGAAGTTTCCCAAATCTATAATTGACTGACTGGTAATTCTCAAAATAACGCAGCAAATGGACCTGAACGATTTGATGGCAGAAACCTGATGGTGCCCCCACTGTTTGATAAACAAGGAAAACGTAGAGTTTTTTTTTCTCACCTTTCCAAGTCATTTTTTTATTTATTTTACAGCTACAAGGTACGTATACTGGGCTCGGGGCAAAATAATGCCGTTTTCCCTTCTAAAAGTCGCCCCTCATAACTCACTTTTTTCTCTGGTTGCTTCGTTCGTTTCTGCTCTGATTGCTTTATTCGGTTCATGCTCAGTTATTCTTGTTCATTTATTTTGGCTTTTTCCATTTATTGTTTCTGTTTTTCGGAGAATTTTTAACAAATCCATTCCCTGTGGATATTTGGATTTGAGTTGAATCAGACTATTTTTTTTCTTCGTTCTGTGATTTTGGTTGAACGATTTTATTTTAATAATTGAAGTTGTAAGTTTGATTTTTATCATTAAAATCAAGCTTGTATTATTTAATCTGACAAATATACTTTTATCAACAAATATATTAAGAATCTATCATTTTACTATCAGATTATATAATCGAAGGTTGAACGATTTTCTCTGGCTTTATATGTTTACGACTTCCTTTTTTTAAGATTTTTTGCCCGCAATAATGCCTGACTTCAGGGAAAATTTTGGGAGACCTCTATAAATGAAGTGAGAAGAGAGCTGCTAACTTTTTTTTTTTTTGTCGCTAGGACAGTCTTATTCGAGCTTCATTCATTAAATGCTGAATTAGATATGTTATATCTCCTTAACAACTCTATCACTAAATTTAATTTTGATAAGAAATAAGTTTTGAAAGATAGTTAGATAACTTTAGATTCTGTGAGTTTGATACTCATACAACCTTTACTCACCCAGAATTTTAAATCAAGTAAAACTCCTATTAAGACTTATATAAAGGAGTAGCATAAGAACTTCTGAGGTACGAGCTCTTAGAATTCTTTCATTCTCTCTTTGTTCTTCATTCACATCCTTTACTAACTTAAGTATCAAAATGTACCCCGAAGTTAAACTCTCGGCCTCTTTCACCTTTATTGTTTTGCAGGATTCCTCCTCAACATCTCTATTGTTGCATCAACAATTGAAGCCATCTGTGAAAAAGAAAAGCTCTCACGGCTTAGCAATAAATCGTGATCTTTTTGTTAATACAAAGAAGAGCCTATGGCAACTCAGGCAATTGACTCCGCTTCTGTCACTTAAACCCCCTCAACAATAAATCATGACCTCTCACAGTCTTCACAAATCACGATCTCAACAAATCATGACCTCTCATGGTCTTTACAAAATACGAGCTCTCACGGTCCCTAAAAATGACAACCTTGTAAACATCTTATTTTGTCCGGGCTAATTTTTAGCGATTTAGGGCATGGACGTGAGAGGGGCGAGCAGTGAAAAAGTATTTTGAAGAGGTCAAGAAGGCCTGTGGATCATGTCAAAGGTAAATGCAAAGGTATGGCATCAAAGGACGTAGTTCAAAGTGTCCGGGGATAAAAGATATGAGAAAATTCGCAATTTTGCTTCAATGTATCGATACATGGTTCTCATATATTGATACAATGCTCCAACGTGCCAAAAATTTGAAATGTCCCCATTTGTATCGGTACAACATGTAAATATATTGATACATGAGCTTCTCTATCAATACAATAGCTCGTGTATCGATACTAGGCAATGCCAAGACCAAAATGTGCATTATGTAAAGAAATGTATCGATACATATCAACATGTATCGATACAATGAACATTGTATCGATACAAATACACTCAAGGTTTTTGGACCAAATATATCAATACATTTTACAATGTATGGATACATACTAGCCATTTTCCACGGTCTGGGCATTTTTGACTCATCCACCATTAATCAAAAACTCAATTTTAACTCGTTTCTTTGCATAAAAAAAGATCAAAACCCATATCAGATTACGAATTTGGATTTTTGAATTAATCAAAACATTTTTTTAAAGTTTAAATTAGATCAAAAGGGTCAATGTCACATGATCACCCTACTTCTCCCTAGTTTGTTGACCAAGATCACCATCAACCACCCTATTTGCTTCAGCATTTAAACCAGCCACCCTATGCCCATCACATTGCTAGCAAGTTACTCCCTAAAGCCGCTCTATAGCCACTAAGCTGACATCACTTTGTCCCCCTTGAGAAATGACCAAAAACAACTCCAATTTGGCTCCAAAATGTTGGTATAAATAGACCATTTATATCTCAGCTAAAATGATTAGATTCTAGCTCATTTTCAACTTCCAAAACCTATTCCTACATCAAGAAAACCAGAATCTCGTAGCTCTTCACTCACCACCCAAAAACAGCCCCAAAACACTCATTCCCAACCATTACGCATTCTAAAAATCACCTTTATCCATACCAGAACCAAAACCTCATTGTTTCTTTTTTTTTCTTGCTTGTTAACAACAAGGAAAAGAGGAAAATTGAAGCCTCCTCTTCTGCTCCAACTATTGGTCAAAAAATTGAAGTTTTATTGGTATAACTTTCTACTTTATCACTTACATTTTTTGTTTCTCAGCACCTTCATCATTGTAGTGAGCTCTCCATGTTTCCATCACCCTCTTAGGATTATCATGCATTATTGTGGCTGTTAGTTGTGGTAGTTTAGGATTTGGATGCCTTAATGCCCCTTTGATGTGCAAATTGCCTCATTTCATCCTCATTATTTTGATAGCTCTTGCACATTCATTTTATGCCATATCCATACATCTTGTTATCCTTAATCCATGTACGAATCATTAGCCTAACATATTTCAAGCATATTTATACATTAGCATGCATGAATCATTGTCATTTTTAGCATCCATAACATTTTCTTGTCAAAATGCATAACACTTTCTTTGTCTAGACCATTGGTGAAGTTAGTATCCTCATTCATGTTATGTGTCATCCCCTTATATGTTCATTGTCTTCTCATTGTCTAAACGCATGTTTGATGCCTATCAAAAACTAATTTTCAAAACCTTCCCAAGCCAAGCATGTTAACCTCAACCAATGAGGATTAGCATGAACTTAGCATTTTCATTAAAGTTAGCAAAATATCTTGGGGAAAATTAAGTTTTCCAGATTTGGAATATTGGTTAAACAAACTCAAATCTTCTGATTTTGCAATGAAAATGACCTTGCACTTGTTCCCAAAATGTTTGTGCCTTGTTTTAAGTTGAAACCTTGAGTGGTATGATCAACGGGCTGTTTCATCGTCCCAAATTACTCCGGGGCTATGCAAATGAGTTCGTGATGCTCATGCCACTCTTTCAGTCATGGACATTCGAATGTCAATGACTCGAGTTTGGACCCGTAAACATAGAGAAGATAAGAAATGTCCCTTGTTTTGCTTTGTCCCCTGTTGGCAGCACAACTGCTGCAAATTGAAAAATTACTTTAAAATCCTAAATGATTTTTCATGAATTTTTTGATATTTTCCCCTCAAAGTGTGTTGAATTATCTTTAAAATGATGTCTTATTCACCCCCAGGTCCTTCCGTATGAGAGAGTTATGATTTTTCAAATCTAAACTGTCTAGAACCTCTGGAATCCAAACATGTATTCTAGTTGGGCCATTCAGACCCACTAAATGATTTTTCTAAATTTTTCAAACATTTTTTCTAAAAGATTCATGAAATTCTCTTTTCAGAAAAGTATTGTTTGAAATTTTTTAATACCAAATGAGTCCGATGTGATTTTTCAAAATTTGACGCACCTTATCCCTCATATGCTCTACCAGCAGCATAATCAATCCGAATTGGAAAATTTATTTCCTTGGAATGTGACTTTTTGGGATATTGGGAACATTTTTAGATTGACCCTTATCGAGTTACCTTTCTAACGATGTCTTGTCCACCCTCTAAAGCCTTCAAACCAATTAAGAATAAATTCAAGAAGCGGGATAGCACGATGCTATCCCCTATTTTTGGTTATGGTAAAAATTGAGTTGCTTTCTCGAGCTTCATCTCGAGACATTCTAATGTCACCATATCCCCTAGATTAGCCTCGAGAATATTCTTTGACCTCCCATAGGTCCATATCAAGGCACAAGCATGTCTTACATCTTTACCATCCTCATTCACAATAATTTCTTTTGCCAAAAGTTGTCAAAATGCTTACTCATTTTCCAAATTACAAAGTTTTGTCAACTTAATTTTTCCAACTTCACTTCTCTAAAGAGTGTTAGACATGTCAGTTTCGGGGATTCTCTAACCCCGCTTTTCAAAATTGTCAAGATTTGAAAGTCTTCCTTTGTCAAAATTATTTGTCATCCACGGGGATACTCTAACCCCGTCTTTCAACTATAATTAACTTTTCTCCTTCCCGAACTTCTATGAATATGTCAAACAAACCTCGTTTAATCAAGAAACTCAGATGCATCTCAAAAATTGTCGATTCAGTTATTCCCGGATAATCATGCTAATTACGAGATAAATTCCAATAGTTAATCCCTTTTCTTTATCGTTGCATTGAATGATCTATGTTATGTTACTTCATTGATTGCCTTACTAACATGATTTCTTTATGATGATTATTTGCATTCATGTTTTCCAATCATTTCAAATAAAACTAAGGGTAACATTGTCGATTCGGTTATTCTCGGATAATGGATGCCAATTATGAGATAAATTCCAATAGTCCATCTCTTTTCTTTATCATTGCATTGAATGATCCATATTATGTTACTTTATTAATTGCCTTACTAACATGATTTCTTTGTAATGATTATTTGCATTCATGTTTTCCAATCATTTCAAATAAAACTAAGGGTAACATTCCACGTGGGTATCTCTCCAGTACCCAAAGTGGAATATTTCATTTTTCAAAGTAAAATCCACAGGTCATTTTTATTGAAAATCTCTATATTTCCCATCTCTCCGGGGCGTATATGAGATTAAATCTTTTTCATCAAAACCTAAATTTGTATATCTATAAGATTCATGCATTGAAAGAGGCTTATATCGAAATAGTGATGAGATAAGATCGAAAAGAATCAAAACCGAGATAAGATATAGCTAGTAAGGTATCGATTTCGAGCATCGCGAAGAAGTTCGTACCTCATCACGCGTAACCAACTCCCGAACCCAAATGATGAATCTTTGTATTATGTAAACCACGAGATTGATATTTTGAGTTTTGTAATTCAAAACATAGGTTTCAATAGGCATCCAGTCATGCCTAGCCCGAAATGATCGGTGGCAACTCCATGCGTTGGCCATTTCGTGATGGTCATCCGAGACCAGTAAGATGAGCGATTTGTCTTATGGTTCACTTCACTGTATCACAAGTCGAGAATCCATACATTATCGTTCTCATCATATCGCGAAAGAAAAGTCTCGACCAAGAAGACATTTCCAAGTCAAAAAAATATTTTAAGTTGTATGCACCCATGATCCGCGAGGATCCACCTCGAGCACATTGCGACAGCTTGGCAACTCTGCTAGGGATAGTATAGAGAGTTAGGCCAATAACTAGCCGTGTCTTGTTAGGTTCCTGGTTCTTTCGATCTTCGATCATTATTTAACTATAACCCTTTTTTTTCGATTTGTCAACTAATCTTTTATTTGGCATGATTGTTAGGATTATCTTTTTTTTCGAATAATCATCAATTTAATAAAAATGGTAATATGGAAGTGAACAAAAATGTTTGATTATTTCCCCGTCACACATCACGCACTTGCATGTGCATTAGTGTCCTACCAAACTCCATGACATGGCTATAACCCAATCATGAAGAGGAAGTGAGCTATCCGTCTTCGCGAGTAACCCTTCGCATAGGCATGGCAATAACTTCTAGGATGTAAATTACCTATGTCTCTCGTGAGTAACCCTTTGCATTTGCATAGGAAAATACATCCAATGGATTGAACCCATTTCGCCAAACCAGCGATGAGTCTAGGATCGAGGTCCCTCGACTGTCCTTATTGGATGGAGGAACAATTCAGATACCTATTTAGGTGTCAACATAAACCTCATATAGTGAGCCCTACGAGCTAAACCATGTCAAACCATACCATAATGTTGCTAGAATACCGAGAGAATAGGGTCACTCGGGGAAACATTCCTAACCTTTACTCTTAATTACCATAATTATGCAGGTGACAACGAGTATACAATTGTCACCCACATCTGTATTTTTATCATTTATCAAGGCATGCCGTCATGCCCCTTGAACGAAAGCTAACCTTTGTATAAAAAAGTGACAATGAACAAAAACCATCATTCATAATGTCTTTTGCTATAAGCCATTATGTTGTCTGAGTCATTACTTATCGCGCATACGCACTAGTAGTGATAAACGAATATTACTACTGTTCATTATTTTTTCGTTAAAATAAGATATTAAATCACCTCATGAAGGGCAGATTGCATCCTGGTATGTTGAAATACTGCCCGTTTCTCGTCTCACCACCTTGGTTGAGACATGTTATGAATTTTTTGTTCTGATTTTCTTAAATTTTTTATTTCATTGCATTTGTCTCCTATATGTTCCACTAACTTATTTTCCCTTTGTTTGTGTTTTGGTGCATGCATTATTTCATCATAACCATCATGACTATCATCATTTTGTGACAATTGTTTTGGTTCGGTGTTCAGCAAGGGGCATCATTTATGGAGCAACAGCTTATCTCCACCATCGAGTCCTTTGACAATGTTAGAACATGGTTAGAAGGTCGCCAACATCAAGACAAAGACATCTTAAAGCCCGACAACATCTCAGAAATGCCTGAAGGGGTCAAGGTCAGTTTCTATTAGAATGATTGTCGGGAATTGAAGTACATTTGGGATAGTTGGGATAACAACAAGAAAGAAGCCTTCACTAAAAAGTACGGGGATATAGCTCTCTTACTTCGAGTTCAGTTGGATGATGGCTTGTTGCGAGCAGCGACATAGTTCTAGAATTCGGCCTACCAATGTTTCACCTTCAACCAACAAGATTTAGTCCTTACCATTGATGAGTACATAGCTCTGTTCAACATAGAAAGGGCCAAGTCAGACTGGATTTACTGCAAAGAGTTATCGCCTCCTCTATTCAAGAAAAGGTTGAGGCAAATTCTTGGAGCCACAGAAGCATGGGTTGATAGTCATGTCAAAGTAAAAGGAAGCAGCGAATGCATTTCTTTGGCCAGCTTGAAAGAGGGCATGGTAAATTTTTTTGATCAAAAGAAAGCTTAAGATGTCTACGCTCTGGCAATTTACGGGCTCGTTATATTCCCAAAGACTTTGGTTTATGTAGAGGCGGTAGTCACAGATTTCTTTTCTCGCCTATGTTGCAACATTAACCCTACTTTCGCCATCATCGTCAAAACTATCTGTGCCTTTAGCTTTTGTAAAAGAACAGGAGCAGGAAGTTTTATCAGGTGTGCCCCATTGCTCCAGATATGGCTTCTAGGTTATCTCTATGTTAAGAAAGGAAGAGTCAAGCAAAATTTCTTCTTCAAGATCAGTCCTCTTTCCATAGCATTAGAGGAAGAATGTCATCAAGATAAGATAGAAAAGCATTGGGTTGAGGAATTACGAAATGTCAAGGAGGAAGAAATCACATGGAGAGCCCCATAGGTGTTCCCTTAGTCGATTATGTATAGATGTGGAGACTATACTTGTGTACCACTCCTGGATTATGGGGAAATACCAATTGTGCTCCTCTATTGGTATTGCGTCAGTTCTAGTGCCAGCAATTCATCCCGTTCTTCAAAGACTTTAGACATTGGGATTTTGAATACGGAGAGCCTAATTATAAAACAAAGTCCAGTTAGCTTTCTATGCTTGGAAGAAGATCCATTGTATGGAAAGATACTAGAGAGGAAACCCCACCATGCCTGGATACGAAGAATGAAGACTCCGCTGTATCAACGATCCATTGCCACCACCTAACTCTAGGATACTGCAAATCCCAATGGAGGAACTGCCTTCTGAGATCAAGCTACTTAGGAGGGAGTTCAAGTGAGAAAAGGCATCCTCTGCTATAGAAATCTCTTGACTTAAGGAGAAAAAGGGCCAGCTAGAGATGGATATCTATCTTAGGAGCAGTGAAATAGATCAAGTCGTTAAAGAAAGGGATCGCTTCAAAGATGACCTTCAAAGCCTAACCAAGGATTATGTGACACTCTGAAAAGCTAACAAGTCTCGATGTATTGGCAAGACATCAGTTGAATAGGAAGCGAAAGTTGTCACTCTCAATCACGAGCTGAATCGACAAAAGGAGTAAGTCAGAACCAGTAAAGAAAAATTCATGAAGGCACGTACTCTTGCTTCCACTTACCAATGAAGGAATCAAAGACTCGAGGCCCAAATTCGAGATGCAAGAGCCACTAGGGTTGAAAATAAAGCCCTCACTCATAGAATCCAGGAGTTAGAATAGCCTTTTTAGGATCATTAAGTTCATATCAATAAACTAACAAGGGCTTAAGAGCAACACGAACTAAACTGGCAAGCGACAATTGACCAAGCACGTCTGAAGTACGAAGAACAACATCAGCACCTCACTGAACAAGTTCAGATGGCTCAACTGGAGGTGGATGACATGATTAAAGTAGCTCGGTCCATAAGATGAGACATCGTACCTGTTGGAGATCATGAGCAACAACTTTTAGATTTTCTTGATCGTGTGATTACACAATGTAATCACGTTAGATATTTTTAGATGTAATCATGCCGTAAAAGAAAAACCCTTTTGTGACTTTATGAATGATGTTATTAACGAAGCTGTTCCAAAAATCAATTGTCTCCAATGCATATGCACATTTAATTTCACCATTTTTCATTCCACTTGCATCAATCATTCATTATCTTAACTCATTATTGCATCATAAATGCTCATCAATAAATACTTTTTTAAATAAAAGTCTAATATGGGAATTGGGCCATAAAAGTGCAAGGGATTCTGAGATCAATCAGGAACACGGAACCTTACAGCACACACCACTACAACATACGACGTCGTAAGCAAATCATGGAGAGTGATCATGAAGCTCGTATTTAGCGACTTGAGCTAATGGTTAAGAAATCACAAGACCAGATGCTTCGTCAACAATACAAAATGCAAAATCAAATCGCAAAACTTATGAAACTAATGACTACCTCTATGAAAGAAAATGGGCAAGCCAGCCCTACTGAAACAAGGAATGATCCTCTAAATATTGAAAGTCACTTTGGCAATAATCCAGAACCTGCCCAAGGGGAAGCTAGATAAGAACAATGGCTCACTCCTCCACCTGTCATTCAAGCTCCACTAGTCATCCACCTAAATCCCATTGCAGCAGGTCAATTTATTCCTGGCACTCAAGGGGTGAACGCATGAGTCACATTGGCAGATCTAATAAGCCTTGACCATGAAGAACTAGAGAAAACAGAAGGTTAAAAGTCCACCATGACTACGGAAGAAGTGAACAAATTCTAGCTACTAGAAAAACATCTCCAAGCTATTGAAGGGAGTGACAAGTTTGGAACTCTTGACGACAATAGCTGTATTTGGTGTCCAACCTTGTCATTCCCCTGAAGTTTAAAGTCCTAGAGTTTGAAAAGTTTAATGGAACCACTGACCCTTCTGTCCATGTCCGAAGGTACCTGTGAAAAATGGTCGGGTACAAGAAAGATGAAAAGCTCATCTTCCATTGCTTCCAGCACAGCCTCATTAGGGCAACATCTTAGTGGTATATCGACCTAGATAATGTGAAAATCCAATCATGGGCTGACTTGGCTAAGGCCTTTCTACATCAATACTAGTACGTGTTCGATTGGGTGCCAGATCGACTTTCCCTGATTAATTTCAAGAAGAGATCCACTGAAAGTTTTAGGCAATACGCCTAAAGATGGAGAGAAAAAATAGCCCTAGTCTAGTCTCCCCTTATAGAAAAAGAGATGACAATTACTTTTATTCATACCTCACGTGCTCCTTATTACGAGAAGCTTGCAGGAAATGCCACCAAAAAATTCGCAGACTTAGTTCTCTCTGGAGAAATGATCGACATCGCCATTAAGAGTGGCAGAGTGTTTACTGGGGAAACAACTGGATTGAGTAAGAAGCCCATTGTCAGTAAGAAGGAGGAAGAAGAGGCTAATGCCATAAATTATGCTTGCTCATCTCAACCAAGAGAGCATTAAGCACCCAACCCTCATTACTCAAGAACGCTATGTTCTTACCTCATCACAATATTCCTATAGCCAATTTATGCTACAACTTATAACCTATCATTTGCAATCCCATCAAACCCACCCCAAAGCTACCCTCCATAAGTCCACTAAAATACCAATCGAACAACCAATAATGCACTCGGCAATCGAGGTGCAAATCAACCAAGACAACATTTTGATCCCATCCCTATGACCTATAAGGAGCTCTACCAAACCTTGCCCCAAAATCATTCAGTGGCCCCAATCTATGTCCCAGAAAAGAAGCCACCATACTTGCAATGGTACAACCCTAATGCCCACTGTGAATACCATGCTGGGATAGTGGGGAATGACATTGAGAACAGCATGTATTTCAAACGGAATATGAAAAATCTAATCAACTCAAAAGTCTTGTATTTTGGGATGAATAAGGGAACAAATGTTGCTGCCAATTTACCAAACCATACTAAGCCAACCACAAACATGATTAATACCGAGCCATAGAATTTGTGTCCTTTCATTAAACCCTGATTTTGATGATGGGGTCATGACGGAAGCCCCTGCACTTTTTCTGTCCCTCTCATGTAATGTCAAGAAATGAAAACCTACCTGCCCTCGCCCAAAGGCAAGTAGGTGTCATATGTAAAGGGCATTTTTATCAAACATTATCGATGAAATGACTTTTGCTTATATCATTCCATATTGTGTGCCTGCATCACTTTTCAATCTCTTTGTCTCAATTACTCTTTTGTCTCCATTCTTAGTTAAATCCCTAGGTTATGTGTGTGCATTTTGCAATGTCTATTTCTTTACCCTTTCAGGTGTCCTGATGATAGTGACTTGGATGTGTCTCATGGGTCTTTGAAGATCAATTTCAAACAGTCAATTTGTGCTAGTGACGTTGATCCTGAAGAAGGTTTCAAAGAAGCCCCGTACCACTAGACCTCTTATAGTTCAAGATCCAGCATCATAATTCTATCCTTTATCGCCCAAAGATGAATGGGGCAGTCGAGGTGGCTAACAAAAACATCAAAAGAATAGTTGAAAAAATGGTTGAGACTTACAAAGAATGACATGAGAAGCTATCCTTTGCACTTCATGCCTATCTGACCTCAGTTCGTACTTCCATGGGCACTACCCCATTCTCTCTTATCTATAGGATAGAAGCTGTATTGCCCATCAAAATCGAAATCTTTTCTCTCAGAGTCTTGATGGAAACCAAACTTAAAGAGGCTGAATAGGTCAAGAATAGATACGATCAGCTCAACCTCATCGAGGAAAAATGCGTGAAAGCTATCTGCCATGGTCAAATGTATCAAAGATGCATAATCTGAGCCCACAACAAAAAGATGCGCCCACGACAATTTCACCCAGGCAAATTGGTATTAAAGAAGATCCTCTCAATTCATAAAGATGTACGAGGCAAGTGGACCCCTAATTAGGAAGAACCGTACATCGTGAAGCAAGCCTTCTCCGAAATGGCCCTAATCTTGTCAAAAATTAACGGCAATGCCTTGTCCAACCCAATCAACTTAGATTCCATCAAGAAATATTATACATAGAGGGCGAAAACCTAAAAAGGCATTCTTAAAAAAAAAGAGAGAAAACAAAAAAAAGCCAAAAACAAAAAAAAAATAAAAAAATAAAAAAACAAAAAGGGGTCCAGGTGAACATTTAAAAAAGGCATATGGGCAGCCAACTTGACTACGGTTGAAAACCCACAAGGGCAACTTGAAAAGATCTATTTTGATGGGGCATAAACTGAAAGCACTTACAGGACAATGCGAAGCAATCCTAAGGATCTTCTGAAGATTAGCTCATGCTAAACACATTCATTGTTCGAGAAAGATCCAGAAAAGCACTTAAAGAACATCCATCTCATGATTGTCAGAGGCATCTTCCACCCAAAAGATCATACTTCTTGCCACCAAATCACTTTTTTGTCAAATAGTATACCAAGTTGTATCTCTTTATTATCATGAATAAATATTGCCCTGTTTCTTTTAACCCTTGTACAATTTACATTACACTTGTCATTTAGTTAATAATGTTTGATAATCAGCTGAAATATGCATCAGGACATCTAGATATTACATCGAAAGGAACAGAAAAGCACAGGGAACTATGCTCATGCCCTAATCATAAAGATCATGCACTTTTCGCGTGCGAACACCTGCTCGGCATAAACATACACTGAACCATTTCTTGCTTTCACGAGCCACATCTCAAGAAGAAAAATCATTTTAGGTTGACCAAAAATCAACCCATGCTTTTTATCAAAATCCTATTGAAACTAAAGACATCAACCTAATCAGTCGAATAGTCTCCAAATTGTTGACAATGCCCTCCAATTGTCAAGAAAATGATTGAACCTCTCAAATCGAGAAATGTAATAATGCAAATTCTTGATAATAGATATTTTTGTCTATCCCCAATGGAGTCAGGATAACCTATAATCCCCAGTGGGATTAAGAAAATTCCTATCCATAGTTGCAATAAAGATGAATCGCCATCCCTATGAGAGTCTGAATGATGTACAAAAATAACTACGGCTATTAGACTTCACATCATGCAATCATAATAGGATTCCACATCATCTATTCACAGTACCACCACAGATCATCATTTTTACAATATCACTCCAAGCCAGGTTTACTAAACCTCCAAGGAATTCCTGGTAAGTACTCTAAGCTTCACAAACTAAGTGTCATTCAGGTAAGGTTCTTTTCCCCTCATCACCTCATGTCAAAACCCTTTTTATCAAGAAACTACTGTCAAAAGGCCAGTGTCAAGAAATTATTGTCCAGAAACTATCATTAAAAACTTTTGTCGAGAATATTCGTTAGATGTTTTGTCAAGCATTTTGTCAAGAACTAGTGTCAAAACCATTTCATTGGGAAATTTTGTCATAAACTTTTGTTAAGAAAAACTTGTCTTTAGAAGTTTTATCAAAAAACATTGTCAGCACCTTTTCAAAGCCCACAAGTCAGTGGCACCCTTCTCAAAGCCTACAAGTCAGTCGCACCTCTTTAAAAGCCCACAAGTCAGTGACACCCTTTTCAAAGCCCACACAAGTCAATGGCACCTCTTTAAAAGCCAACAAGTCAGTGACACTCTCTTCAAAGCCCAAAAGTTAGTGGTACCATTTTCAAAGCCCACAAGTTAATGGCACCTCTTTAAAAGCCCATAAGTCAGTGGCAGCCTCTTCAAAGCCCATAAGTCAGTGGCACATTCTTCAAAGCCCACAAGTCAGTGGCACACTCTTTAAAGCCCATAAGTCAGTTGCACCCTTTTTAAAGCCCATAAGTCAATAGCACCCTTTCCAAAAGCCCATAAGTCAGTGGCACCCTCTTCAAAGCCCACAAGTAGTGACACCCTTTTCAAAGCCCATAAGTTAGTGGCACCTTTTCAAAGCCCAAAAGTCAGTGGCCCATCTTCAAAGCCCATAAGTCAGTTGCACCCTTTTCACAGCCCATAAGTGAGTGGCACTCTTTTCAAAGCCCATAAGTCAGTGGCACCTCTTTAAAAGCCTACAAGTCAGTGGCACCCTTTTCAAAGCCCATAAGTTAGCAGCATAATTTCAAAAGCTCTCATAAATTAGTGGCACCCAAGTCAAAGCCCACATGAGCTGCTGGAACCCAAGTCTAAGTTAAAGCCCACACATGTTGGTGGCACCCAAGTCAAAGCCCACACAAGCTGGTGGCACCTAGTCTAAGTCAAATTTGGCACAAGTTGGCGACACTTGAGTCAAAGCTCACACGAACTGGTGGCACCCAAGTTTAAGCCAAAGCTCGCATAAGTTGGCTGTACTTGAGTCAAAGCCCACATAAGTTGGTGGCACCTAGTCTAAGTCAAAGCCCACACGAGCCGGTGGCACCCAAGTCTAAGTCAAAGTTCGCATAAGTCGGTGGCACCCACATCAAAATCCACGATACTCTACATCTGCCTAAGGGGGTTAAACCTTAAAAAACCTAACACCTTAGTGTTTTAGAATCGTCAGTCCACCCTGAGCAAAATAATGTCTATTTGTCTTTGCCCTATTCCTAATTCTCAGCAATGGTCAAAGAGGGGTAGTTGTAGACACCTTATTTTGTTTGGGTTATTTTTTACGATTTGGGACATGGACATGAGAGGGGGCGATGTGTCACCCAATGAAAAAGTATTTTGAGGAGGTCAAGAAAGCCTATGGATCATGTCAAAGGTAAATGCAAAGGTATGGCATCAAAGGACATAGTTCAAGGTGTCTGGGTACAAAAGATATGAGAAAATTCACAATTTTGCTTCAATGTATCAATACATGGTTCTCATGTATTGATACAATGCTCCAACGTGCCAAAAATTTGAAATGTCCCCATTTGTATCGATACAACATGTAAATGTATCGATACATGAGCTTCTGTATCTATACAAGAGCTCATGTATCGATGCTAGGCCATGCTAAGACCAAAACATGCATTTCGTAAAGAAATGTATCGATACATATTAACATGTATCGATACAATGGTTTATAGTATAGATACAATGGTTCGTAGTATCGATACAATCGATACAATGATCATTGTATTGATACAATGTTCATTGTATCAATACACTCAAGGTTTTTGGACTAAATATATCGATACATTCTGCAATGTTTCAATACATATTGGCCATTTTGCATGGTCCGGGCATTTTTGACACGTCCACTATTGATCAAAAACTCAATTTTAACTTGTTTCTTTGCATCAGAAAAGATCATAACCCATATCAGATTACAAATTTGGACTTTTGAATTAATCAAAACATTTTTTTGAAGTCTAAATTAGATAAAAAAGGTCAATGTCACATGATCACCCTACTTCTCCCTAGTTTGTTGACCAAGATCACTATCAGCCACCCTATTTGCTAAAAAATCATTTCAGCATTTAAACCAGCCACCTTATGTCCATCACATTGGCAGTAAGTTACTCCCTAGAGCCATTCTATAGCCACCAAGCTGACATCACTTTGTCCCCCTTGAGAAATGACCAAAAACACCTCCAATTTGGCTCTATAATGCTGATATAAATAGACCACTTATATCATAGCTAAAAAGGTTAGATTCCAGCTCATTTTTAGCTTCCAAAACCCATTCCTACACTAAGAAAACCAGAATCCCGTAGCTCTTCACTCATCACCCAAAAACAGCCTCAAAACACTTATTCCCTGCCATTACAAATTCTAAAAATCACCCTCATCCATACCAAAACCAAAACCTCATTGTTTCTCTCTTTTTCTTGCTTATTAACAAGAAGAAAAAGAAGGAAATTCAAGCCATCTCTGCTACTCCAACTTTTTGGCCAAAAAATTAAAGTTTTATTGGTATAACTTTCTACTTTATCACTTTCATTTTCTATTTCTCAGCACCTTCATTGTTTTAGTGAGCTCTCCGTGTTTCCATCACCCTCACAGGATTATCATGTATTATGGTGGCTATTGGTTGTGGTAGTTTAGGATTTGGATGTTTTGATGCCCTTTTAACGTGCAAAATGCCTCATTTCATCCTCATTATATTGATAGCTCTTGCGTATTCATTTTATTCCATATCCATGCATCTTGTTATCCTTAATCCATATATGAATCATTAGCCTAACACATTTCAAGCACATTTATACATT
>JBBYHK010490450.1:0-16069 GCA_038382065.1 Adansonia grandidieri | reverse complement strand
GAATGAAGACAGTCCTAACCTTTTTTATTATTTTTATTATTTCTTTCTTTACTTTTCCTTTAGATTAGGTTCTTTTTCTTTTTTTTTTTCCTTTTGAACTTTTCTCTTTTTACTTCGTTTTTGTGAGACTGCCTTCATGGATTCGAGCATCCAAACCCCACACAACCCCCAAAAAAGAAAAAGTTAATTACTTATGTAAAATGAAATTCATTGATTCGCCAAAGTAAACCAGTGCCAAGAGCCAATTGTCAAGTCCCTGCAAATAAAAATGCAAAAATCCCGTGGAAGGAAGCCTGAGCTGTGCTCGATGGTCACTCCGTTACACTCTAAACTGCCGTCGAATGCTTAACCTAATTAATTCATACTTCTTTTTAAGAAGATGATATTAAATAAATTTAAAATTTAATTTTTTTACGGTTATAATTTTTAAAAAATAAATAAAAAAAGAGCCATGCCCCTTTCACTATCTACGCATCCCTCATCCCTGGATGTAAAAATTGGAGAATGAATTGAATATTTCTCTGGCATTGCTGCTGGTAATGTATGCTTGGTGGATATCAATAGCCTAATATGTATGTATAAATACAAAATAAGTATAGCAATACGTAGATTGTTGTAAGTAGATACATGACATAAATATATTGTACAATTAATACCTGTGATGAATGAAAAATTATTCTCATAATGCTTACTTAAAATAAGAGAATTGATATTAATGCATATGTGAACTGAGCTAAGCCTGAGCTTGAGTTTAGGCTAAAAGTTAAGTAAGCCTTATGTTTTAGAGCTAAACCTATTAATGTCTTAAGCCCAACCAAACCAAGTTTTACCTAGTTGCATAAAATATTCTTTTAACGGAGTCATTTAAATTTTAAAATTTTAAAAACATTATCCCAATCCTATTTAAGTTAGCTTCAACTGTTTAGGAAAAATGATTTTTTGGGATAAAATGAAAAAAATGTTAGGTTGTTTCTTTTTTGGGAAAAAAAGAAAAAAATCTGAGATTTTCATTCGCTCCTCTATTGTTCAGTGTTCATCACCTTTGTTATCTTTTTTAGACAGAGTAAAGAAACACTACGATTAATGATGTTACCATTGATAAGTACTGTCAACTAATAACATGATGAAGGAGGTTTGAAAGATGAGTTACGAAAATTGTCAAGCACTCGAGAGGTAAAAAAAATTTGTCTTAGGATCAAAAGTTCTAAATCTTAACTCAATTAATTATGTGAATTTGAAAAAACCAAACTTTTTATGTTTTTATCTACTTAATTATTTTATTTTTTTGTTTGTTCGAATTCGATTTGTTTAACAGCTTGTTTATGTACATAGTGTAGCACCAACAATCTGAAGACAAAATTAGTATATTTTTAATATACTTTGTTCTATCTTGTTCAACGTTTATTGATCTGGTAATTTGGAATTGTTTTGATTAAATCCTACTTCTTTCGTTTCTGTCAATTTCGTTAAGTTTTGTTTAGTGATTGTACATATTGAATGATTTTATTATTTCGATTGTGATTTATTGATTTCGTCCTTTACTAATTTCGATTGTTCTTTTTAATATTGGTTTTCTCGTAATAGACAAAACCATAGATCGATTGATTTGATAGTTTTTTTTAATTATTTTTAATAATATACTTCGTAACTCTTGATTTCCTAGCTGGTCATGGGTATAATGTGGTTATTTTGCAAACAATTGTGATTATTTTTTTGGTTCAAGTTTTGCTTTATTGAATTACGTTTTTTTAGCAGTGCTATTATTGGCTTGATTTTTTTTGCTCTTAGTATTAAATAATTTTATAGGTTTTCATATAAATAAATTAAATAGTGCATTTTATGATTCTTGATATTAGTGCTACTCCTTGTTTCTTTTCATTGCGTAGAATCTTTATATATATTATATATATATATATATATATATATTCTTAAATTATTTTGATGAGATTGCCAATTTCGAGTTACTAGATTTTTTTTTTTTTAACAGTGATCGAATTTATATATATACAGATGTTTTTGATTATAGTGTCCGACTAGTCTTAAGAATATTGGTTTGACTTTGCCTAATTTTGTTTTATTTGTAACGTACATAGCGTTTTATTTTTGGTTTAATAGTTTGAATATTCTTTTGGATTTATTTTCACTATTTGAATAAAATAGTGACTTTGTTAATTCTGGTTTGGTGGATATTTTTAATAATATCTGTGCTCGTATTTATATATTTATATATATTTTTATGGATGATTCATCTTATTTTTTAAACAAGTTCGAAAATTTTAATTAAAATCAATTTTATTATTTAAAAAAATAATAGATGGTAGAACCAATTATAGGTAATATAAATGCACTTGTAGCATAATTAGCTTAACATGTGATGCATGGAGAGAGACTCAAAAAGTTCAATGGTGTGAACTTTAAGCGGTTGTAGCATAAGATGTTGCGTCATTTAACCATTATGAATTTAACCTAGTATTTACGGGAAGAGGCTCTGGTTCTCAAAGAATGAGAAATGGATAATACTGAGGTGGCGTCAATGATGCATGGAAATATTCGGATTTCCTATGCGAGAGTTACATTCTCAATGGACTAGATAACACGTTACATAGTGTGTATAGTCCTATAAAGACAACAAGAGAGCTGTGGGAGTCCTTAGACAGAAAGTACAAAACCGAGGATGCCGGCACAAAAAAAATTGTAGTTGGCTAGTTTTTGGACTTCAAGATGTTAGACTCAAAAACTGTGATTCGATTAAGAATCGAGGAAGATATCCATGATTTAAAAAAGAAGAATGGTGTTCAGACTATGGATGTCAAGGCAAATGTTATGGAACATTTGCAAAAGAGGAAACAAGTTGTTTCTAGTTATTCGCAAGGCAATAAGAAAGCCAGTGTAATAAGTTCATGGGTCCTTGTGAATGGAACAAGCTCGGACATCATGCTAGAGATTATAATAAAAAAAAAAGAACGAAATTAAGAAAGCTCAAGCCAATTTAGTTACTGACGATGAGATTGAGCTTGCTATTGTGGTGACTGAAGTGAACATAGTGGAAAACCCAATGACTTGGTGGTTGATACTGGTGCCACTTATCACATTTGTTTAGATAAGAAGAGTTTCTCTGAGTATAAAAAGGTTACTCATGAAGAGCAATTATTTATGAAAAACTTTTCGATATGCAAAATACGAGGCCATGGGTAGATGGTACTCAAGATGGCATCTAGGAAAGAACTAACCTTAAAAAATATTGTTGATGCTTCCAAGATTTGTAAAACCTTGATATCTAGCTCACTGTTAAGCAAGAACGAATTTAGATTAGTTTTTGGATCTGATAAATTTATGCTTTCTAAATGTAGCATCTTTGTCGGGCAAAGTTATCTACATGATGGGTTTTTTAAGCTCAATGTAATGAATGTTGTAACAAAGAATGATGAGATAAATAAAACGAGTTCCTTGGCTTATTTGCTTGAGTATTCTAATCTATGGCATGGTAGGTTAGGTCAGATGACTTATAAGACATTGCAAAGGATTAACAATTTGTATTTGCTTTCGAAAATTTGAATTGATGAAAATTACAAGTTAAAGCTTGTATGGAATCTAAATTTGCTGAAACTCCTTTCTATTTGATAGAAAGACGGAGTAAACCTCTAGATTTAATTCATATAAAAATTTATGTTTTAAAGTTTGTGCAAAGTAAAGGTGGTAAAAAGTATTTTATTACTTTTATTGATAATTGCATGAGACATTGTTGCGTCGATGCGCTAAAAAGCAAAGATAAGGCCTTAAAAGCCTTTAAACTCTTTAAAATCAAGGTTGAAAATCAACTAAGCAAGAAGAGTAAAGAAATAAGGAGTGATAAGGTTGGTGAATACGCTGCATCATTTAATAATTTCTGCATAGAACATAGACTATCCATCAAACCACTGCTCTTTATGCGGTTCAACAAAATCATATTGAGGAGCGTAAGAACCTTGCATTGAAAGACATGATGAACGTTTTGTTGATAAGCTTAGAGTTACCTCAGAACTTGTGGGGGAAGCTATATCAACAGCCAATTACTTATTAAATAAAATACCCCATGAGAAATCAGACCAGACATTGTATGAGTTAGGGAAGGGTTGGGGACCTACCTAAAAATACATGAAAGTGTAGGGGTGTCTTGCTAAGGTAACGGTTCCTCCACCTAAAAGAGTTAAGATCAAACTTAAATTGTAAATTGCGTATTCATTGGATATGCAAATAACAATGCAACTTATCAATTACTTGTATATAAGTCAGACATTCTTGACATTCATGTTAATACAATTATTAAATCGAAGAATACTTCATTTTTTTAAAATGTATTTCTTTACAAAGAAACACTAGAAAATAAGACTACCAAGAGAGCCTACAAGAACCTGAGTGGTCATCCACGTGTGGATGAGGAGCAACAAATAAAACCTCGAAGCAATAAACGAGCTAAAGTACCAACTACTTATGATCTGAATTTTCTAACTTATCTGTTTGAAAATAAACCTTAAACATTTAATTAGGCAATGTTATCTCCAAAAGCATCAATCTAGAAAGGGGTCGTTAATAACGAAAAAGAATCTATTCTACAAAATCATAAATGGAAACTAGTGCATCTTCCTCACAAGCATAAGCCGTTGGGATCCAAATGAATATTTAAGAGGAAAATGAAGGCAAATGGATCGATAGACAAGTATAGAGCCTAGTTTGTAATAAAAGGATACAAGCAAAAAGAAAGGTTTAATTATTACCAATTATGAGAGTAATATCCATCCGAATATTAATAGCCATAGTGACTCTTAACAATCTCAAGATACATCAAATGGATATTAAGACTCTTTCTTGAATAGAGAATTAGATGAAGAAATCTATATGGAACAACCCAAAAGGTTTGTAGTTTCGAGTCAAGGAAGGAAGGTTTATAGGCTTGTTAAATCTTTATATGTTTTAAAGTAAGCACCAAAACAACAGCATTAGAAATTTGACAAAACAATATCTTCAAATGAGTTTTGTATTAATGAATGCAATAAACGTGTATACATAAAATATACAGATAAGTAGTATGTGATTGTTTATTTATGCGTAGATGATATTTTGATCTAAGACAATAATGATGAGATCTTTAGAACCACCAAATCATGGTTGACTAGTAAGTTTGATGTGAAAGATTTGGATGTAGCATATGTGATTTTAGGAATTAAAATTTCTAAATCACAAGATGGCATTTATTAACTTAGAATCATTATGTAAATGAGATCCTCGAGAGGTTTAATAAGGATGATACAACCAAAACACTCATATATGCAAATTTACATCTAAGGAAGAATACTGGCGACGTAATATCTCAAGTTGAATATTCGCGTATAATTGATAGCTTAATGTATCTGATGAAGTGCACAAAATTAGACATAGCATACTCAGTAAGCAAACTGAGTAGATTTACAGGCAATCCTGTAGAGGATCACTGGAAGGCCATTGTAAGGGTACCTAGATATCTGAGATATACTTTGAATTATGAACTGCATTATACATAATATCTAGCTATACTTAAAGGATATAGCGATGCAAATTGGATATTGGATACTAAAGACTCGAAATCCACTAGTGAATTTGTCTTTATTATCAAAAAAGTTGTAGTGTTTTAGTGATTTTCTAAATAAACTGTATATCCAGATGCATGATGGAATTTAAGTTTATTGCTTTAGATAAAGCTAGAAAAGAAGCAGAGTGGCTTCAGAACTTTTAGAAGATAAGTTGGCCGAAACCTATGCCGACAATATGTATACATTGCGATTTACAATTGGTAGGGTACAGAGTTGTTTATATAACATAAGTCTCAACATATTCATCGAAAGCAATATCATGAGACAATTGCTCTCAAACGGGGTTATCTTTATTAATTACATGAAATTAAAGGATAATATCATAGATCCACTTATAAAAGGCTTAATGAGAGAGCAAGTCTATAAATCATCGAGGGGAATAGGACTTAAGCCAAAGAATTAAAAGTTACGTAATGGCAACCTAACCTAGTTGACTAAAGATCCCAAAATCTAAATTTAAAGGAACAACTTAATTATGTTAACTTAGTGTAAGCACTGAAAGAGTTAAACACTCTTACCCATTCTTATGGTGAATCAGTGCTGCCTACAAATGTGTTCGGTTAAGTTATGCTTTTAATGATTCTTATAACTTGATAAAATCAAGTGGAGTATTGCAGGATATTTTTTTATAAGAAATCATCTATATGAGTGCGAAACGTAGCCATTTCTATGAGAAATGATAAGGTTAAATTCTCTAGAGCATTCTTTGAAAATAGAACGTGTTCGAGTTCAAAATGAACACAATCATAAGAATCAAGGGTGTTAAAAAGGGGATTGTGTGGCACTAATTGTCTTAGTTTACAAGAAAGGCTGAATAGTTCAAGAAATCAAGTTTACCAATTAGTCGAATAAATCCGATAGTCAACATTATGGAAAGTTCAAGGCTAAAAGCTGCCTATCCTGATGTAATAACTTTTCTAGTCTCTATCATATTTTGAGTTAGTTTTTCAACTTATTCGGACAATTTCCATTCATGTAGGGGATTTTTAGATATCAATGGCCCAATATGTGTGTACAAATATGAAATACATATATCAATTCGTAGGTTGCCATAAGTAGATACATGATGCATAAACACGTTGTACGATTGATATCAATGGTGAATGGGAAATTGTTTTCATATTGCCCACTTGAACAGAATAAAAATTTGGTATTGGCGTGTGTGTGAACTGAGCTGGGCCTAACCTTGGGCTTATACTAATGGTCGAGTGGGCATTATGTTTTTAGAGCCAAACCCATTTGTTTTAAGCCCAACCAAACCAAATTTTATCTAGTCTGGATAAGATATTCTTTTAACTGAACAATTTAAATTTTATAATTTAAAAACAATTTAAAAACGTTCCCTATCTTATCTAAGTTAGTTGCAACTATTGAGGAAAAGTGGTTTTTGGGATAAAATGAAAAATGTTTAATTGTTTGTTTTGAGAAAAAAGAAAAAATATCTAGAATTTTCATCCATTTCTCTATCGTTCTACGTTTATCATTTTTGTCATCTTTTTTTTAGAGAGATTAATGAAACACTATGATTGATGATGTTACCGTCAATAAATGCTGTTGACCGGTAACATGGTTAAAGAGGCTTGGAGATAAGTTATGGAAACTGTCTAATACTCGAGAGGCAGATTAATTTTGTCTTAAGGTCAAAGGTTTCAAATCTTGATTCAATCAGTTTTTCGAATTTTGTCTGCCTAATTATTTTATTTTTTTATTTTGTTCAGATCCAATTCATTTAACAATTTGTTTGTGTACGCAATATAGCACCAAAAATGCTATCATGCGACGTTGGTCTTTTATCATGCATTTCAAAGGTTGCTGAAAAATATTGACATTGTTTGGTCGTGTGGGGGGGGGTATTTATTTTTAATTGTAGATTTAAAACATTTTCCAATTGAATTGCATGATTAGGTTCATAAACCCTTTGATTTACTTTTCTAATGTTAGATTTTCTGTGGCTTTTGTAAGGGTTTGATTTATTGTGGGTACCGTGTGTAATTCAATCGAGGTCAAACAATAAAAAGTTTGAGCTCAAAGTCTATACAAAACTCGAAATTCGGTTTGAGCTTTATCAAATTCGATTTTTAACCTTGAGCTCTGTTTGTGATATAAATCAAACTAATCGAACTCACTCAATTATATTATTTATCTAATCAAAAATAAGTTCGATTTTCCATGCTCTACTTTAAACTTATTTGTATCCAAGCTCGAGCTCTAGTTCAAATTTAGTTTTTTTTAATGCTAATTAAAATAATAAAAATATATACTAAAAATTAAAAAAAAAAAAACCTTAATTAAGCTTCCAAGCTACTTGAATTAAATATTAAGATACTCAAACTGGCTATCGAGCTCGAGCTCAGGTCGATAATGACTAAGCTGAATTTACATTTTCTTCGAGCCAAATCTAAGTAACTTGTTAACGGGTGTCTAATGTTTCTTTTCGGAAAGGAGATTATTGAAAAATGTTTCTTTTTGCTTATGCCGGAGTGCAAAAGGATCCTTGCTACTATATTACAAGCCTTTCATATTAGTTTTTATTATGTTACCTCATGTAAGGATTTAAATAGCAAATGAAATGCAATGTTGTAATCATTATTTTATATTTTTTATTTTAGTTCTTCGATATTTACAACAATTGGAATGTGAATAGTTAATAGTTTATACTAATTAAATTTAAAATTATGAATTATATGTATATAAATTTAATTTAAAGCTTGCTTAAAATTTTTTCTTTTATAAGTAAAATATTATAAAGTGTCTTAAACTATTTTAAAAATTATTTAAAATTTTTTTATAATTATAATTATTATGTTCACAATAAGACGTGCAAAATGAAAAAAAAAAATTACAATTACAATAATATTTTTTACATCCACAACTGTAATAAAAATAATGCAATCAAAAACACATCCACAATCACTGTTTAAATCCCTAATCCTATGTTGAATTTATGTAAATCCATTAAGACCAAGCTCTACTACTCTACATCCCCAATTTAATAGTTCATTTTATGCAAAGGGTCCTAATTTACATTTATAAAACTCTTTATTTTTTAAGCACTTGTATCTATCGCATATCAAACTGATGTGGATATAATTTTTTTACCTAAAAGACTTTCGAAAAAAATTAATATATTTATATCTAACATTCACATCACGTAAATCCTAGTAACATATTTTTAATTATTCTATTTTATTCATTTACCATGCCACTTTTTACAATTTATACTTACAAAATAACTTAAATATTTCTATCAATGTCATTTCATCCAAGTAGATGTGCGTTATTTATCCTAATATGCGGCCAAGTAAATTCCAACTTGTCTAAACCGTGGGTCGTGGCATGCAATATTTGGATTAGTAATGGCATGCAATAATTGGAGAGTTGGTTAATCCTTCGGGGGGCAATAAACAGTATTGTAATAAAGAAGGCGGCTTTTGATTGCCGGCTGTTGCAATAACTTTACTCGAGAGCTATACAAATTGTCACCAACTGGTTATCAGCTTATTGTTGTAATGAAGGTACCATTAAGCTGATCGATATGATGACCGGAAAAAGCAATATTCTGGCAGCTTACAAGTCTTCAAGCCTTTTGTCCTGGTTTGGAGGTGAGTAACTGAAGCCCTGACGTCAGGTTCCTAGCTTTTTCTTTTTTTTTTTCAACTGGGAAAGTGTCTTTAGGTTCTTATTATTCATCAAATCTGGAATTTGTTCATGTATGGGAGGAATTTGGGGTTCTAATAGAAAGGTATTGGACCTTTGGAGTTTTGGAGCTTGTGATCTTCTGGTTATGGCTATGGACTGTAGTTAGTTTTATTTTTTTGTTTTTCAACTGTGTAATAGTACTACGAAGCAAGGTTTTAAATAACGATAGTAACGTAATATTATAATTATTATTTTATAATTTTGATTTTCTTCACCGTCGATATTCACTACCGATTATTATTACAATTGGCAAATGCAATATCATTTATTATGTTCTCACAATGCGATTAAAAAACATTCAAAACCACAATTTAAAAACCTGACATTAAGTAAAGATTGCTGCAAAGTAAGATACTACCGATAGATGAGTTAACTCTTATCCAATTTGTTTCCAACATTTAAAACAACGTTGTTGTTAGCGGTTGCATCGATAGTAGGGCAGGAAACTTGTTATTTATGGTGCGCGGGACAAAGCGGGAGGGGGCCTGGGGCACATGCAGGTCAGCGAGGTGGTTGGGACGTGGGGGGAGGAGGCCTCCCTGGCGAGCAGGGGTGCGGGCGGAGGGCGTGCATAGGGAGGGGGAGGGACGGCAGGCGAGGTGAGCCAAGTCTGGACTTTATCCGTTAGCTAAGTTTGGTCACAGCTTGATTTTTTTAAGATTCCTTTGTCAAAGTTTGAGTAGTCTCAAAAATTTATTTTTCTTTAATAATAATATTAAAATATTATATTTATGATGATATTTATATATTTTATAATAAAATTTAAATAAAAATATTATAAAAATAATAATATTCTTACCATTAATAACAATATTAAAATATTATATTTATGATAATATTTATATATTTTATAATAAAATATAAATAAAAATATTTTTAAAATAATAATATTTTTACCATTAATACTATTAAAATATTATATTTATGATAATATTTATATACTTTATAATAAAATTTAAATAAAAATATTTTTAAAATGATAATTCAGATTAAAACAAATAAATCAAAATTTGTAAAAATCTTATTTAAAGTTCAAATTGACCAAAATTTGTAAAATCCTGTGTCGGGCCAACTAGTACAAGCAGACTAGTAGGCTTTATCATGACAAGTCTGCTAGAGCCCAATAGGTAATTTTTTTTTTAAATATTAATCTTTATAAATATTAATTAATATTTTAACATATTTTACAATTAAAATTAAAATTAACATTAAATAAAAATATTTCTTATTTATTAAATATTTCTTATTTTTAAAATTAACAAATTGATAAATCCAAGCTAAATTCAAACTTTAAAAACTGTCTATGATTCGACCGGCGTATTTGACTCATGGATTTCATATAATTCTTAGGCAAACAAGTAATTTTTGGGTTATTTACTTGTAATAAAATAAAATACTCAATAAGGGATTGAGTCAATTAATAGATTCGTGGGTGTCAATAACCAAAGGTGTTTCCTTCAAAGCAGTATACATTATTCTTATTCTAATCTCGAAGGGTTTAGTATCTTTTAATTTTTTTATTATTTTTTAATATATTTATTATTATCATTCACATTTAAAATAATTCATTATATAATAGAATATATGTTAACTGTATTAAAGTCTGCTGACACGAATGATTACTTGAATAAGTTATTACTTGTGATATGTGAGCAAAATATAAATACATTTATCAATTTGTTAATTTTCAAAATTCAAATCAAAATTCAATTTCAAGATTTAAAATCAAAATCATGTCTTAATATTTTCAGTATAAGAAAAACAGCAGGTAAAATTAGAAAGAATTAATATTACTTGTTACTATGCTTTCTGCTACAGTTTTTGCTAGAAATATATCGAACCCATTAGGCCAATGGCTAATATTGCTCCACCGCACCAATCAAAAAGGGGAAGGCAAGACCTGTGCAGCGCTAGCAGGATCCAAAGCAGAATAATTATTGGCCTCTATTACAAGACATTTTTTTTGGCTAGTCAAGTGGTTCCCCAACTCTTCCCACTTGCCTCCTTGTTGAAGGCATTGCTTTCGTTTCTGTGTTAGCTTCAAAATTCTTGTCGATGATATTGATAAAGAAACTGCGAACTGGACTAAGCAAAACTGCTGTCCATTGATCTAAAGTGAAATGATTTTTAGCTACTTCAAGATTTATAAAAAGAAAAAAAAAAGAAAGTATTGCTTTTAATGCATCATATGCAAATAACGGTTTGGTCATATCTTAATATTTATGATCATATAATTATATATAGTTAATCAATTAGAATATGCATATCCTTTCATTAGGATTGTCGATGTCCTTTTTTCTGATGAAGATCAACTGTCCTGTGATGAGGACTTACAAGGAATAAAGGAGAGGTAAGGGGGACGTCGGAGGTTCGACTTTGAGGGAGTGTTCCAATGCCTAAGTCACTATTCGGTAAAGAAATTGGACTCTCAAGGCCTTACCTTGGTCATCTCTTTGCTGCTATATTTATACTTTCAAGGCTCAACTATGGTTAGCCACGTGTTGCTTTGGTGGTTGTTCAGTTTCTCAGGCACTGTATAAGGAATGGGTAAGTTGCCTTGGAGGCTAAGGCCCTCCACGTGGGTAAGAAGACTTATGCTGCGTTCGAATTGCCAAGCGATCTGATTATTTTTAATTCATTTAATATTCAATTAATGTTACGCCATCAAGTTTTTTTTTATTGGGTCAGTAGGTGCAACGACCGTTGGATCCCTCCCTTAGGAATTTTACAAGGACTAGTTTTATCTTGTGAGCTCAACAAGAGCAATAAAAAAATTCAAAATAAATTTAAAACTAAATTAAGAATTGATGAATAACATAATTTACAATTAAAAGCAATGCAAAAATAGTATTCGTTCGAATTTATTTCTTTTTTTATTAATTTTTTGTAAAATTATTAAAAAACAATTTTAAAAATAATCAAAAACAGTATTCGTTCGAATTTATTTCTTTTTTGATTAATTTTTTGTAAAATTATTAAAAAACAATTTTAAAAATAAAATTAAAAAAAGCCTGATCCAACTGAAATAATAAAATATAAAATTTGTAGACACCACATAAGAAACTTTATCTTAACTTGAGAGATTCAAGAATTTATCAAACTTTAAACTTTTCATATAAAAAAAATCGAGATTTAGAAACAGCACCAACATAATTTCAATATATATATATATATATATATATATATATATTGAAATTATACCCACTAAAAAACTATACATCTTTTTAATAGCTTTTAATTTTTAAAATATACGTAGTCACAAAAATCAATTTACTTATTTTTTTAATTTATTCTTTTCTCAAAATTCAACATTTTTGTTTTGGATAAACTTTTTCCACCCACAAAGTTAAATTAAAATTATAATAAATTTATAAAATATAAAAATATAAATTAGTATAAATTTTAAATATTTTTAGTTAATTTTATTTTTTTAAAAGAAAATTCACACATGAAAAAACAATCCTCTATTTTCATAATTGGATAAATTATTAACTTTTAATTTTTCATATTTTTTTTCCTTTCACCCACGTCGTGATGTGCCAAATAAAATCTCTGTTTGAGTTTGTATAGGTAACATCAACTCTATTAGAGAATTAATAATATATATATATATATATATGTTAATAGGATTATATTAATAATTAAAAAAAAAAACATTTTGCTTGCTCTAATAGGGAAAATAGGAAAACTGTGATATCTTTTCTTTATACTGGTGAGAATGCAACTACTAGAGTTTGAAAAATCAGTTTGTGTAAATCAAACAATTTCTTCCTTCATAATTTTCCTACTTCTTTAAAAGATTTTAATTATATCTTTTATCCCTCACAAAGTGGTTGTCCCATGATTTGTTTATATAATGATGTTGAAGGGTAAAAACATATGGATTTTATCCGGCCAAAAATGAACACCAAAATATCCTATTTTTTACGAACTTCAATTTGCAAGTGGAGGCACAAAATGTCAGTTTATCAAATAAATGGATCAAAATTAATAAATTTGGTTCGTTCGAGTTTTTTTTGTTTCAATTTTATTCGATTATATACTTTAATTTTAATATATTTATTCGTTTAATTAATAATTTTTTTTTAAATCAAACTGTTCAAACAAATTAATACTTAATAGAAATAATCAATTACACTACCTTTATTTAAATAAAGTCAAATCCAATTACTATTATTTCATCTGACTCAACTTAATGCGAATGAAAGAGTGAAATAACTAATTAAATAGAATTTATTAGTTTTAATTTAATCAATTCTATTTAAAAAGATTTGATCAGTTCTCCTGACTTGCAGTAATGAATTTTAAAATCGAATCACTGCTCACCTTCCTTGTAATGGAAGATTGACAGTGCGACACCAACGGATTAAACAAACCCATCAATCATTGAGTTAAACCGTGAAACTTTACTTAATTAAAAATATTACATGATTCGTTTTAAATTTTATTTTATTTTAAAATATTATTATTTTAATTAATAAATTATTTAAAAAAATTATAATTTTAAATGACGATTTTCTTTTAAAAAAATAATTGTTTTAAGTAACAACTTTTTTGTTTTTATTATACAAAACGATAAGACAAATGATTCATTTAGTCTTTTCGTTACTCGACAACCCTTCCCTCCATCCGTTCTTTGGGGGCTCTGGTCAAACTAAAATTTGAATGGGTCCTACTCCTAACACATCCCATGTACGAGGCTTACAAATCATGGAGCATCCCATAATTTTCCATCGGCAGTCCAGTCAGTGACCACCACCCCAAGTGGGACGTCCCTTTCCAATCCTCTGTAACCACACATTAATCACGTTATCACAGTCAGCCTATTGTCTCCTACTACTACATTTCCCCCATTGGCTACCTGATTATCAAAGTCTTAAAGCAAGGTTAAAATAATCGAATTAGAAGTGAGATCGGTCAAATTTTTTATTTTCAATTAATTAAATCCATTGATTTGATGAAATTATTTTTGAATATTTAAAAATTAATTTAAATATTAAATATATATTAAATATAATTAATAAAAAATATATCTAATTTAATAATATAGTTTTTAATATTAGATTAAAATATTAAAAATTAAAATCTCATTTATTATAATTAAAATTTTAAAAAAATTTAAAAAATTATAAAAACAAAGTTTTATTGATTTAACATGCTCTTTACCAGTTTGGTAAAACTTCAATTCTATTATACTCGTTGAATTAGAAAGCCCATTAGTTTTTTATTCAACCAATTTGATTAATTTGTCCAATTTAAGTTTTTAATTATTGTCTTAAAGGTGTTTGCCGTCAATTAACAAATATGGTCTAGAGTATATCAATCCATTTTTATGTAAATTTTATTAACGAGTATCTTAAAACATTTTTTGAGGTTATTATACATAATAATTCCTTCATCTAATATATTAAAAATAATGAATAAAGTTGCTAATGCCAACTATTGCATTTAATATAGTATTATAATGCTATTACTATAAATAATATCAACTAATCTAAAGGACTATCCTAAAAGCACTCATTAGCAAAACCCGCTAAATTTTTTTTAATTAGTGTAGAAGTAGTACCACAATATAATAAATTACTAAATGTATCAACATTTTAAAAATGTGTCATATAAATTATGTTTAAATATATTATGTCAAATTTTTATAATGTTTTCTCTATATTATTAATAAGAATCTAAATTGAATTTAGTGTCACGAGTTAAAGATATTAACTCAAAGAAAAGTACATAAACCAAATTAGAGTTATAATGTAAGATAAAATCAAGAATATTTAAGTTGTTTAATTAAAATATTACCTGCTAAAAAACTATATATCTTTTTTAATTTTTTTTAATTTTTAAAATATAACTACTCATTGAAAACCCATTTATCTTTTTTTATTTATTATTTTTTTAAAGTCCAATATATTTTTTTGAAAAGATTCATTTCACTAGAAAGTTAAATTAAAATTATAGTAAATTTATAAAATAAAATATAAAAGTATCGCTTGGAACGAAATTTAAATATTTTAAATTAATTTCTTTTGCTAAAAAAAATTATATGTGAAAAATTATTCACTGTTTTTCATAATTAGATAACTTCTTTTCATTTATGTTTTTTACCCGCATAATGAGTGTGACAAAATCTAATATTTATTTAACATATTTAATTCATGTTATATTTTTATATTGTGTTAAAAATTATGAAATCTAATAAAAAATTAAGGGATCTTGATTTTCCCTCCCATAGTGAGGAGTCGCGCTACAATATTACATGGTAGGGCAACATTAAGTACTACATCAATACCATATAAAAAAATAATTAAAATATCATATAGAATATGACACGATACAAAAAAATAAGAACATGATAAAAATATATAAATATCTTAAAATTTATATAATATAAATTATCAATATGTTAAAATTTATATAAATATACAAACATAATTCACATACTCTCTAAAATTTGACGAGAGAGATCAGCTCATTTGATGAATTCATTTACTTTGATAATAAATGATTTTAGATTTGAGATTGTTCATCTTTTACTAAGGTTTCTTTTTTGCATTAAAGTATGGGGGAATATCATATATATATATATATATATATATATATATAGTACGACGGGAAACTTCTCTCGTTACATCACCTTTTACTTTGCTAAACAAACTCTATATCATGTTGATTTTTTATTGTTGGCGATATGAGAGGAAAATTGCATTCTTTTTATGGAATTCTTTTTATCAGTAAGAATTTTAATTATAATCAAATAATTT
>JBBYHK010490419.1:0-16072 GCA_038382065.1 Adansonia grandidieri | reverse complement strand
GACATCCTGACCGGCGGCCGACTGGTCGAACCGACCACTAGGCACCATAGCCCGACATCTAGCTCGGCGATGGTCATGTCACCAATAAACCATCTGATACTATGTCTCCAGATAACACTTATAAAAGGGTAAGCAAACCCAAAGGTGAAGTCTCTCCCATTTTTCTTAGTTTTCATTGCTATATTTCCAAACACCCTCATACTAACTTGACCATCGGAGAGGGTCCCCGGAGCACTACCTCTGGTACCCTGCTAACTCTTCTGTATTGCAGGATTCTGCCCGACCTCTAGTGCCAGCAAAAAGGACATCAACAAATATATATATATATATGTATATATGTATATAATAAATATAATATATCTCGAGTTAGCTGTCGCCCCTGATGTAATAGACTAGTGTTTGATCGGCGTATATGTTTGATTGTTTGATTTTTGGACAATTTGCGATCACACCAACGTTCACTGCAAATCAATCAGCATGGCGTGCAGATCATATCATTTATTAATTATTACTTTATACACTTAATAATCTGCCGTCATATTGGATTTGAGAAAGCTTTGATTACAAAATTCACAAATTGGTTTATAATAATTAAATTTAGTCGCCTGGGGTCAGCTGCATCCATTGCAGTAGGTGACACATGGTTAATTGATCTTGTCCATACGTCAACAGCCCCTCCTCTCCTCTCCTCTCCTCTCCTCTCCTCTCCCCGTACATGCAATACAAAATCAAGCAAAACAAAACAATACATTAATTTGAATGCAAAAAATTATAAAGAAAATGGATAAAATTTTGCCCAATCTTTTTAATTAAATAGTATTACATATGTTCGTTTATATAGTAGTAAGAATGATCTGTACTTCTCCCACCTTTTATATATACATATATATCGTTAGATTAGACAATTTTTTTAAACTTTTTTTTTGTTTACTCATTTAATTAAGTGCATCAGAATTTAATATACATAATTTAAGTTTTTATTTACTTAATTATTAAGTGAAGCTATAAAAAAAACAAAACAAAACAAAAGCTGTGTTGGACCGAACTTGCTTTATGCAGTAACGAGTAGCCGAAGGCAGGCGGAAAGGCCTCAGCAACATAAGATGGTAGCCAGGCTGATAGACAAATGGAGGCCGAAGATGCCTTCGCCGTCGCTTCGCCTGGCCTGGCCTGCCCATGTAACCATTTTCCAACCAATTGCACTAACGTGATTAAGGCATTAAAAATTTAAAAAAAAAAAAAAGAAAAGAAAAGAAGAAAAGGCGAGGAGCTGCAAGTGAGGGACACAAAAAACACAAGCTCCACCGCTCTTCAAATGCAACTCATGACAATTAATGTCTATACGTATGCATACATACAAGAGTAATATGTTCCCATATATATGTGTGTGTGAGAGAGAGAGAGAGAGAGCTCAAAGCCTTTTTTAAACCCGGTTTTTTTCTTAAAAAAAAAAAAAACAAAATAAGAACTATTAAATCACATGCTCAGGAGAATATAAACACTGGCTCTTGAACTTGAAGAAAAATCTTGGCCAATAAAAAGATTGAAGAAAATTAACTAATAGTATCGAATTTATGATAAGTTAAGTTTTGCCTTTCAAATTTTAAATACAAGTTAACTTTTTCGTGGGTCCCAACTCATGACATGTATGTGTGTGTACTATTATGTATACACATAAGCATTAAGTGTCATTTAAATTATATATATATATATATATATATATAGCAATTGGTGTAATGCGTGTAAAATTGCTCTGCACTCTTATTGTAGAATTGTTTATCGTTCTCATTTTCCAGTGGCCAATATAATAACTTTAATGATGATTAATTAGAAGGCATCCTATCTAAGAAAAAAGAGAGAATTATCAGTTACCAGTTCAATTTTTTTTTTTTTCTAATTCGAAATTATAATAATTGAAAAGGGTTTCAAATTACATCACAGAGATGTAAACCTAAACTGGCTTTAAGTGAAACTGGGGACTGAGCTTATTATACACCCAAGAAACAAAAATCAGAGCATTCTATAGAGTATAAAACAAAAAATAGAACTAGATAAGGTATCAACATGCTTCAACTAGTGTAAAGCTATGGTCATCACTGTAGGATAACATGATTAAGCATTGTTGGATTTGGTCTGATGCTCAATCATATTTAAAAAAATATACATAACCGCAATGGAATTTAAAAGCAGAAGACCTCGACTTTTTATTCGTTAACTTTGCCTGACTAATATATTCACCGAATAATCAAAACTTTGACGTACAGCTGGCCACCAAGCTTATATATATGTTTATATGTGTGTGTGTGTGTATATATATATATATATAGCAAAAACAAGCAAGCAACCTGATCGGATAGAAGGGCATACAGATCGAAATGGCAAATCCACACACAGCATTCTTGCACTTGTCAAAAATAAATAAAATCCTATTAGAAGAAGCAGCAATATTAATTACATGCCCAAGTTTGGTTTTCAGTTCACTTACAGATTATTTTATTTCTAACGATTTTGGTCGTTCCTGTTCCTGAACATGAAAAAGAAAAAGTACGTGAGAATTGAAGGACAATTTAAAGTTATTTGCATATATCCATTTAATTTGCTCTTCCCAGGATTAATAGAGTCAGTAAGAGCAAAGAAATTATTGAGAAGTTTAATTAGTACATGCAATGCAATACAGTGCAAATGGTATTACAAGCTAAGCCAATTATTTTTTGGCTTTAAAGAGATAAAGTGGCCTTCGATTCCTCAATGGAGTAGTTTAGTTTTTAATATATATATATATATATAAAACGGATGAGAAAATGCTTTGAAAGCAGGAACGGAAGATACCAAAACCTTCCCCAACAATCAGAGCTAATCAATTCTATACTTTGCCAATCTTGAGAAACCTAAAACCAGAGCATCACACATACCTCCTAAGAGTTAGAGCCCTAGGTACCTAAGAGAGGTTCCATAAAACCAAAAGCAAAATCCTTCAAATTTAGTCATCGAAAGGCCCCATTCCAATGCCTTCAAACTCAAAGTTCTCATCGGTTCCAGTTCCAGATCGACGGAGGAATAATGCCTTGGTGTGTTGTGGTGCCATCATCTGCACCATGCTTACCTTAGCAGTCATCATCGCTGGCATTGTTACCTTCGTAGGATACTTAATTCTACATCCCAGGGTTCCTTACGTTAAGGTCATAAACGCTCACGTAGAAGAGCTCAGAATGGGAACACTTTATATTGATAACAAATAACAAACCCACGAACCCATACTTGGCCAAGTTACAATAAGAATAAGGTAACACTCTATATTGATATGATATGTTACGCTAGTTTATTGTAAACTTAAGAATATATATATATATATATATATATGTATATTTGCTATTTCCTCTAATGATTTATTAATTTTAACAAAAACAAAAATAAAACGTTTCAAAAATGATTTTTATAAAATATAAAAGATTTACATTTGATGAATTATTACTAAATCATGTTATGTAATCTATTAATAAATAAGGTTTATAATTGGTTTTTTATATTTAATTATAACAACCTATAAAATTTTATATTTATTGTTGTGAGTGACAACATAGATACGCATAAAAAGTACATTAAATATGAATTTTACTAATAAATAAATTATAAGTAAAAAATGAAAATTTTATTTAAGTGAGTAGTTTTTAAGAATAAATGGATATATAATTTCATTTTAAAACATTTATATATAAATTAAAAAGATATAAATATCTTTATTTCACTTTTAATAATGTAATTATGTTTTTTTGTTAATTAATTGAGTTTATCTCACTTGACTTTTCGCATCTTAGTATAGATAGCTAAAATTTATCAAAGGATGAAAAATCTTTTTAAAAGACTAACATAATTTTTAAAAAAATAATAATAAGTTAAAAAAATTTATTGATTTTTAATGGGTAGTTATTTTGAAAATTGAAGATATTGAAAAAATTATATACTTTTTAGAAAATTATCTCATACACTATCAGTAAAGTTTTTAACTTTACAAGCAATGTTAATAGGATGACACATACTCTTAAATATAATAAAAAATTAATTAAAAATAAATGTGAGACATATAGTAAATTCTTAATTAGCTTTTAGAGTTAAAATGTTTACCACGCAAATGTATCAAATACTAATTCATAGTTTTTTAGCGAACAACTATTCCTTTTAAAATTAAAAATACTTAAATAGTTCTAATTTATTTTATTATTATAACTTTAATTTGATTTTTACGTAATACTTAATTAAGTTGGTATCTCACTCGTGACGCTAAATTAGTCGCAAACTTCAATAATAATAATAATAATAATTAAAATTTATCTCATCTACTTTGTGATTAAAAAATATTTTCTTAAAAAGTATTATATTTTAAAAGAAAAAAGAGTTAAAATTAAAAAGTAGGAAATAGTTTTTTAAATGAGTTTTAGTTTTTAGTTGATAGTTATTTTTTAAAATTGAATGACTTAAGTACTCTAATTTTATTTTATTATTATAATTTTAATATGATTTTTATGTAATTTTCATAATTAACGTGACATTAACGCAATTAAGAACTTTATATATGACTAGATTATGACATATTGACTTTGTCGATTAAAAAATTCAGATTAAAAAAATAAAATAATGAGAAAAATAAGGAAAAAAAAAGAAAATTAATAGCTAATTGTAATGGTTTTTTTTAAAGGAAAAAGAAAAGGTAAAAGTGTTTTTCATTACTTTCAAATGCAGTAACTGATATGATTATAAATATATCATATCCATTCTATAACTTGATCTTTTATCAATCTCGGCCTAGAGTTTATAATAAGTATAGATAATAATAAAGATAATGATCTTATACATAAATAGTAAAAAAAAAAAAACTTCACAAATAAAATTTATAAAATGATAAATATTTAATAAAATATATTTTAAAAATAAATAATAAATAGGTACGTGTGTCAACTATAAATCTTAGTCTTTTCTTTTTAGATAATTAACCTAATAATAATAATAATAATAATAATAGTATTATTCAAATATTGCTTGGTTTTTATAAATTCCATGTAAAATTGAATAGGCATCCATCAGGGCGCACTGCTGGTGCCACCTTTCTCCCGTCAGGACAGCTTTTTCGCTTTGTCATTTCTAACTCTGTTTCTCAAAAGAATCTTTAAAAAGGAATTTTGAGTATCAAATCTACTACGGCTCTGCTCTGCTCTCTGTTTCTCTGTAAGCACTTGTTTTCATTTCACAAGTGTTCTTCTGGCTGTGGTTGGCTTCACTGTTTGTTATAAACTTCACTTTTTTTATATAAATATACGTATGCATGCACGCATGTGATGATGTATGTAACACTTCCTTAATAGCTTTGCTTCTTTTTTCCCCCCTTAAGTTTTTATGCTAATTTGAAATCCTATTGGGCGTGTTATAAAGCTGGGGCAAGCCCCCCTTTTTTTTTGTAGAACACTAACTTCTTCGCCCCTAAAGTACATATATAATCTTGTTGGGTGATTTTTGAGCCTTCAGTTCACATCAAGTCTAACAGAACAGAAGTCAGAACAGAACCCCACGTTTATCATTTCGCAGCATTTAAAAGTTTTCTCTTGTTTGAGGTTCTTGATGACGATTTTACCAACTGTAATTTTTTCACTATTGGTTTCTGGCATAAAGAATACAAATACCATCAAATATAGTTTGGAAATCTGACAGAAACTCATACTGTGGCTTTCTTGAAGCAAGTGCAGTGTTCTCTTGTTTTGAGATTATCACCCAATACTGTCTTCTTATATATGTACACACACACACACACACAAACTCACATTTATATGTCGAGATTCCATTACCCATTCTGCAGTCTTTAGACTTAACACCTCATCTCTTGCCCTTTGGGAAAATCTTTCTTCGAAGTTGAATATCAGTTGTGAGTTCTAATGGCTCTAGCTAGGGCTGTTTGCTTATTTTCTTCATAACAAGCACTTCTGCTTGCTGTTTGATAAACAAGAATACAAATATGTATCTCTGGTTTATTTCTCTGATACTTTCATATTTAATATTACACCATCCAGGACCAGGATCGACAACGATTCACTTTAGGAAAAGAAATCATTTTTGCAAACGCTTCTTTATCTCAGCGACTCAGCCATAACTGAAAATCTAATATATATAAATATATATATATATATATTTGGCTCCGATAAAACTTTACTTACACATTAAGTATAGGCATAGCATACTAAATATGTGTATGACTTGGTTCTGTTTGTGTTTGGATATAATCAGATTCATTTACAGAATGAAATTATCTCCAATTTATCCATCGAAGCTTGTAAACAAGAAAAACGGACAATGATAGCTGCTGCATGTACAATGCTAATGCATGAACATTGTGACTTGTGTGAGGAGCTTGTATGGCACATATACAGGTTTTTGGTCTCTGGATATATATGTATATATATATTTCTGTTGTCCGTGGTTTGCTTCTCCGTCGATATACGTTGGTTTCTTACTATTTGTTTTTCACAAAGATGACCTTATGTACAATACAAAAGTATGGCATTGCCTTTTGCTATGCTGTCTTTTCGTTGCATTTAGTTTCTCACAAGGTTTGCATAATGTTGTGTTGTCTTCTACAGAATGAGGATGTAAAACAATTGCCTTTTTTTTTTGCTTTTATGCAGAGCATTGTTAGCTGAACCTTTAATTAATTAAGTTTATGCAGGATGTCGGCGTGTGATTATTGAGGAAGGAGTTATATATCTTGGTTTATAAAATAAATGGCTGGTTTGATGAAGCTATTTCCAAAGTTAAGGGTTTACTCAATAATTATGATAACCGTGCCATTTTCACTTTGCAAATTGGCTTGCACGTTTTGTATGACAATCATCTTTATTGTTATCCAAACCTGGATGGAGTCGGTAAAGGCAGCAGTTTTCTTCCATGTGAATATGTTGTGGAAAGCTGTAATTTGGACGGTAGCGCTTATATCTCTTCCTGTAAGACTGTTGACTGCCTTGCAGAGGGAAAGACTGGTTAGTTTTGATAAGCCTGGCTTATTTAGGCTTAGAAACTTTATCTACAAATTATCATCATAAACTCTCTGCATGCCCTGCCGATTTAATCAGTCAAGCTAAACACGTACTGAAAAGCCTGAAATTCAAATTTATGTTGCTTTAGACTGTGAGATGGTTGTATTTGGTTACCTGCTTGCCCTTGCCTTGAGACATATAGACTTGCTTTGTAGTCATCTGCAATTTTTCTTAAAAAGCTGTGTGTCAATATTCATATACATATATATATATATATTAATACAATTCCTTTACTTCCTTAAAGTCTTGTCTGCATGCATGGTATGGTTTGCAGCTGGAACAACATCTGCATGAGATGCAATTTGAGTTCGAGACTCTTGTTTCGGGCAGGAAGGAGCTTTAGGACCACCTTCAAGCGGCTGCTAGGGAACGCAGGTTTATGGAGTCGATATTAATAAAACTCGAAGAGGAGCATGACAAGGCCGTTGCTAGGGTTGGACTATTAGAGGGTGAGGTAAATATCTTTTACTGTTTGGAAGTTTGAAGGATATCAACATCCTTTATTTTATATACATATATATATATATATATATATTTATAACTGTCTGGTTGGGATACCGATTAAGAGAAGAAGAAATTCCATAATAGGGCAGCAAAGTCAGTTTGTCCTTTTTTTTATCTCGAGCCTTCGAACTCTAAAATATAGTATGCTTTAGAACAAGGCCTCTCCCTCCCCCCAAATTTACCAAAAATTTGTACGAAAATATTAGAAAAAAATAATCATACTAGAAAATGGATCATTAGTCATTTACACGGTAAAGGATGTAGAAATGGACACAGAAATAATGTTAGAACCACAAGATAGTACCATCTATCTATCTATCTATCTCATTTGGTCCTGATTTTCTGATCTTCTTTTCTACTCATTTCCAATTTGGGATTTCATTTATAAACACGCACTTGGGAAGAACTTAATCCACGTTTTTTATACATGTTCATATGCCTTCTACACGCATTGAATAAACCTTTCAGCAGGAATGCTGCATATACATATACATACTGAAAATATTGTGCACCCTATCAGTTGCAGGATTTAAAGCATGAAAACCTTCGGCTGAAAGAAATTCAGGGTAAGGCAGCGTGGAGCTTTAAAGGTCATGATGCCACAAAGAAAAGCAAAAGTATAAATAGAACTGTTGACAATCAAGTCATTCCCTATTGGATTTCCAGTTATAAGGGAAGTTCTGGCATCTCCTTCCAAGACTTGATGAAAAGAGAAGTATGGGATGGTAAGAGCAAGAGTAATGCTAGATTGTTCGATTTCTCAAAAGCTGGCCCTGCACCAAGCGGATCTGAGTCTGAGCAACCATTTACACCCAATGTCATTACAAATTTAGATCCCAATGCTGGTCTTGAACAAGGACGAGATATTGCCCTTTCACAAACTATTTTTAGTGCAATTTTATCACTATTGGTTGGAATGATTGTCTGGGAAGCTGAAGATCCATGCATGCCCCTTGTGGTGGCTCTCTTCATTGTTGTTGGCATGTCATTTAAAAGTGTTATTCAGTTTTTCTTGACTATAAAGAACAAACCTGCTTCTGATGCGGTTGCCCTCTTGTGCTTCAATTGGTTTATGCTAGGGACACTCAGCTATCCAACACTGCCAAGGGTTACCCATATGCTGGCTGCACTGGTCTCGAGCCTCATGGAGCGGATGGCAAGCTGGCTTGGTATCTTATTCATCTAGCTTAGATTTTATATATATATATATATATGGATTGTGTTAGTTGGAATACCACAGATTAAAGCATGATGAAGTAGTTTAGTTTTATCTTGCAGAATTACTAGTATCTGATGACATATGTCTGTCTAGGATAGTTGGCCTTAATTTATTGCAGAATAATAATCAATGTCTGAAAGTAAAGGATTGTTGACCTTTTTTTTTGACAAGCTGTATATATATATATATATATATATGTATGTATACATATTTATTTTCTTGCATGCATCTAGAAGAGGGCGGAGAGGATTGGAGGAAGTCATTGGTTCTTCATTCATCAATCCAACTTGTTACAGGAGATCAGGGAACCTAAGAAATCTAATTAATTAATTAATTCCACGGTAACGGGAAAAAGGTACATATATAGATTCTAGTCAATTATATATAGATATGATATAATATAATAGCTATTAGGCTTTGATAAAAGAAAGAAAACCTTTACTATGAGCTGGATGTAACATCAACGGAGTATATATTCTGTTGATCGATGAGTTATGAAAGCTACCGAACTGATGTCAATTAGAGAGTGGAGTAGAGCCGATAAAGAAAGGGGGTAGCTAAGCTGTATGAGGGAAAAATGTAGTCAGAAGCATGTGGGTGGGGCGCTTAATTATACCCCACTATTTTTTGGTTTTGATGTTTGTTTTGGTTTTGGATAGTGACATATATGTATATATATACACACACTATAGAATTGATTAAGTTGAGCATGAGGCTAACATCCTTCCTGATGATATAGCTAGGTTATATAGGTGGAGGAAATGGTTTGAATAAGATCAAAGTAGTACTCTCTCTGTCTGTATCTTTATAATCAATGCATGCTGTCCTCCTGTCCCTCTCTCATTCTCATATGGTAATGCAGCATGTATGTAATATGTAGGCTGGCTTGGCTCAACGTTACTTTGCCTGCATGCCTAAATACCACGCATGCATCTCTCATGTTGTTCACATCACGTCATCTTCTCAGTCTCTGCTTAGGTTTCTTAGATCAGCTTTGAAGAACAAATAAATAAACTGGTGAATCCATAATTTATTTGTTTTCTTTTCTTTTTAACTTACTTTTCGTAATTACCTGGCTCACCCTGCCTGCATTAAGTTGAAGACAACGGAAGAGAAAGAGAAGCCAAACCAGGTGAGCTGAGCTGACCTAGCTGATCACTATTTAAGATGACATCTAATTGAAATTGGGCATGATTTAACAAATTTGTTCGATAACAATCCATTAAATATTGAAATTAGTAAAATTAGTATATCAACTTTCTACGTGTTTCAAAGTCAGGGTGGCAGAGAGTCCATCAAAAGGAAAAGGAATGCTTACTTGAAAGTGAAAGTTTTATATATACATATATATATATATATATATAAATCAACCATCAATATCACCCTTTCCTTACTCTTTTAAATTATCTTTTACTTTCCGACCCAAACATTGGGATTGAATTTGAATGGATTCCAGAAACAAAACCAAAATATCAGCAAATAAAGCAATGCAAAACTATTACAGTAATGTGAAAAAGAGACACAAAGTCAAGGCCCATCTTTTCCTTTTACTTTTTTAAGATGCTTCTTTTTTGCACCTTTTTCATTTCCATTATCATGTCATTCATCAAACGGACTCCACAAGCTTAGTTTGATTGATTTGCACTCTCTCTCTCTAATATATATTATACACAATTGAACTTTTGGCATTGCTTCTTATGTGTGTATTTATATATATATATATATAGAGAGAGAGAGAGGGAGACAGAGAGAGAGATTAAAATAGATGGATGAGATTCGAATTTCTCTTTTTTGACATTAAATTTCATAAAATAAATTTGTGGTTAACGTTAGAAGAGTAGAATTAGATTTGATTTAGGTTTAGAATTAGAATTAGGAATGAGTTGAAATGAATATTGATTGTAAATACCTTAAAACCAAAAACAAAGCAGGATTAATTAAAATGGGTAAAAATTGCAAACAAAGCTAAGGACTTACGCTGAAAACTGAGGCACAGATTTGGCTTTTCTCAAGTTTTCCTACAATCCACAATCCCCAACTCAATATAACATGACATGCCATACCATAACAAACCAGACCAGAGGATTTATTAATTAAAAGACAATGAAAATAATTATTCAAAAAATTACTTAAAGACGAAGAATTTTAAAGAAAATGAAAATGTGAAAAAAAATAAAATTTGCTAAATGAGGAAAAATTCAATCAATTTTCTTTTTAAATTGTGCCTCATTATATCTTGCTTGTATATTTATACATATGTTAGTATTTATTGAATTATTATTTGTACTGAAAACTAACAGTAAAAATTATAATACTGCTAGTAAGAATTTATAATATAATAATGCTAGTAATAATAAGAAAGAAGAAGAAGAAAAACAAGTGACTAGTGTAAGTGTTACTCATTTTTTCCTATTAATGTACATTATTAAAAAAAAAAAAAAAAGAGGTGCTTTTTAAGTAATAATGGAGACGGAAAGTGGGAAAAAGTGAAAAAAAAAACAAAGAAAAAAATACGCTTGATCATTAATTTAATTTTCCACATTGAACTGGAATTTGATCAGATAAAGGGACACGTGGAGGGAAGAAATTGGTCTGTTGTGATTATAAAGAACAGCCGAAGAAAGCAAAATCCAGGCCCAGCGATAGGGTTATAGAAATAGTATGTGACGGTTGCGCTCTTTTAGCAAAACTAATAATTTCCGTGTAAGGAGGTAGGAACTGGTGTTGGACTTGGAGGAGATTGATTCAGTTACCGGCGGTCTCTAATTCGCTTGGTGCAGGTCGGGAACTGATTGGCTGCTCCTTAATATTGGATTTGATTTGTTTTGGTTTGAGCCAGCCAGATGAGCGGCCGTGATTGGAGGAAGCGTGAATTGGATCCCGCCTTGCATCAACTGAATCGGAGACCGCGGTGAAGGTTGCCTTCTTTCTTTTTTTCTTTTTTTTTTTTTTATTGTCAGATCTCAGGTTGGGATTTACTCGCTTTTTGCTTGTTTCCCGTAATTATTATTATTATTATTATTATTTGCTTCTGAATCTTTAGATTTAGGACTTTTTTTTGGCTAAAAGCAAAAAAAAAAAAAAAAACAAACTGTTGTTGTCTATTATTTTTCCTTTTTGTTTCTGTAGATGATGATTCCAATTTTGCAACGCTAATAGAGACAAATGAAGAAAAAGAACAAGAAAGGAGGCTGTTAGCCATTCATAGATATATTGACAATATATTTTGATGGTGAATAGCTTTTTCTTTTTATTTGCTTACTTTGATTATGATTACGAAAAGGAAAAAAAAACTGAAAAATATAATTCAAGGAGGCTTATTTAAATACTAGCAAATACCTCAAGACAACTATATATATATATTATTAGTATTATTTCCCTTTGGATGATACAAAAAAAAAAAAAAAAAATTGAGACAATGACAACGGAAAGAGAGAGCTAAAAAAATTTAAAATTCATCAGATTTTTCTTATTTGAACATGATGGTATTAGTAGTAAAGAAAATGCACGACTTATTGAAGAATACTTGTTCGTAGATATACAGATACTTTCTTGTTAATTGAGAGTAATGTCCAGAATGTTATTAGCCTTTTTTGTATGTGCAAACTTTTCCTATGATACCTTAACTTTGTGTTTCGGTCAGAGCTGCTGAAGCGTTCTTTTAGGGTAACTTCAGAGTTTTTTTTTTTTTTTTTTTTTTTTTTTTTTTTGAGCGAGAGAAAGAGAATTAGAAACCGATAAATCTATCAAACTGGTTATTGCACTGTAAGAGTAGAAGAAATTTTCTACTACTGGTTTCATAAATTTTAATATTTTGTTAGGTACATCTACCCAGAAAAAGATAAAGAGTAGAACCGGTTTTATTTACCTTTTCTTTTTCCGAGCATTTTTTGTTGCAATTTTACCATATCCTTGCAGGCCTTTTGAGGAATCAATAAATCTCAGTTGTCAGTATAATGCATTTTTTCAATAATGATACTGTCTGACTTTGATCAATTAGTTTCAACAGCCCCCACCCCCAACCCCCACAAAAAAAAAAAAAAAAAAAAAAAAAAAAAAAAGAGAGAAAAGGTAGAGTGGGTTGAAGGTAGCTAAGATGTCCTAAAATTTCCATTGTGACTTTTGTTTAATCTGAGCTAATTTTAAGGTCAGTTTAGCTTTATGTTTCTTTTGTACATTTAAAAGTCCTTCCTACCATAGGGGGTTTCTTTAACTGGAAACTCGCCTGGGGGAAAAAATAGCGTACTGAACTTTATCTCAACTCTGTTGATCTTTGAAAGTTTGCAGTTTTAGGTTTCAATTTGAAGGTGGGGCTCCATATGTTTATGTGGCGGTGGGCAAGGGGGGAGCTATATCTATTATTTTGTATCATCCGTGATATTAGGGGTTGGCTCTTTAGATTTTAGGGTTGGGAAGACGATAGGCTTTAGGCTTCATTTATTATTTAATCAGGTTGCGTTTCATCCTTGGAATAGTGATTAAATTAAGTCTCTGAATATTTTATATTGGTATATATCTAGATTGATGTCTGGTCTTCACTCTGTCCACATTTTACACTATTTGTTTATATTTCTTGCTTCTAAATTGATGCAAATGGTTGGTTGTACTGACTTTCTGGTTCCGATTGTCAACGGTAATGTCATTCTAATTTGATTTACTGCAACAAATTTGAAGTTTGAAAATAGTACAAAATGCAATTAAGAGTAGAACTACAGTTTCTTTGCTCGGGAATATTCCCTATCTCAATTTATTTTATTTTTCTTGCCTGACACTATGTAAGTTAAAGAATTTTCAGTTGTTTATTGATTCATTCAAAGGCTCGGAGATTTACTTGATGTAGAATGTTTGATGATTTAGGTTTAAGGTTATCAGATTACTGTAATGGCTTTTAAATTCCCAAAGGTTAATTGCAAAATTCCCTTAGCAAGATATTGAGATGGACTGAAATTATATTCAATTTACATGCCCTAGTAACTTTTTTGTGTTAGTATCTGAAATTGCTTGTTAGATTCCGCACTATTCATTGTGTGTGGCTACTCTTTTCTTTTTGCTGCTGTTCCATCTCGTGTTTATAATATTATTATTAATATTTTATTGATTTTGGAAGTTGCACAGCTTGAAATCCAATATTGCTATTTGCTGGTGAAGACAGCAATTGCTGTTAGACATGTCCATCGAGGCTTAAATGTTGTCTTTTCAAGTTCCAGTGCTAGTTGTTTGATTCCTTATGGCAAAGATTATCCTGTTTGAACCTTCATATGATCATCAATAAGTGGGAAAATGTTTAGCAGTTAGCATTAACTAACCCAAACATTCCCCCCTTTGTTGCTAAGAAATGTTCTAAATCGTTCGTCTTTGATTTTTTTTTGGCATTGCTAGGTTTAATTGGTGTTGAAAACCTACTCTGAAGAAGATCGTTACACTTATTATCAGATCTGTAATTCCTATCCTTAATGACCATGCTTGATTTAATCAATTGATGTATAATTTGTGCTTGGTATATATTGACATATTTGCTCGTGAAAGCAGACCTTTTATTCCGCATCTGTTGATATCCAGCAGTGAAGCCTTTTTTCAATGAAGTCGATCGATGTCTGAAGACGCAACTATGTTCTTGCCTTTTTGGTCAATAGATTGATTTTGTCTCTTTATCCGGTCGTCATTCTGGCTTCAAATTTTCAACATAACTTTTGTTCTTTTGTTGTATTTTTCTTTTCTTAGGGACTAAAAGTCTAAAAGCCTTCTGCATTATGCTTATGATAGGTTTCTGTCCACCCAATGTACATGTTTGACAAAATTGAAGATAATAGTGCCAGAACAGTCCAGTATGTATTATGAAAATGATGTTGAGAAGATGTGAGACTGGGAATTGATGCTGGGATTATATTGGACTTTTCAGCATGGTTGTTTTCTCTATGGGAAGAGAGATGTAAACTGATGAATCAATTGTCATTAGCTTATTCTAAAATTGTTTTGTTTTGTTTTTATTTTCCTGCCTTGCCCTTAAGTGTTAGGAGTTTAGCATTTTACAAATTTTCAAGTTATTTTTCTTTTGCCAATATATTTAGAAGCTTGTTTTTATGCAGGATCTATGTATTGATTGATGCATTTATGTTCAAGTTTACATGAAAAGAAAACATCTTAGCACGTTGAGCACAATTCTTTTGTCAATCATCTTGTCTTGTGAATGCATACGTACAGCTTTTGCTTTTTTTGGAATAGAATTCTTACCATAATTTTTGATGTCCTTGTTGTGTACGCATTATTACGAGTTATGAGTGTGTCCTTGTTGTAGACAAATAATGAATGAGTAACTAGTTATTATTGTGGAACACTGATAGCAGTAGAAGAATTCGTGGCTTAGTTGGTCTATCCTGAAGTGATGCCATATTTTTATCTCAGCTGCCCATTTGTCCTTGAAAATGTTTTTTGGGGAAAAAAATGGTACATTTTTTTAGTTTTTTTTTAATTTTTTTTAATTATGTTTACGCATCGGGTTGTTTCTTGTTTGTGTAATTTTCCCATTCAAACTGCTTGACAACTGGTTATCGGTGGTTGGTGTTTTATTTGGGACCCATGTTTTGTTTGGGCCCTGATTTCCTCTGTACTAGTTTTGTGCAGCTTGGTAGGTATTTGCGAGCTTTAGCTTTAGAATTAGAAGCATCTTTGAAGCATGCTCACGTGAATAACCACGGATGCCCAAGAAACTTTTTTTGGCTGACTGTTTGTTGCCACTGCCAGACTTATCTGCCGACAATTGCTTTAACAATTGGCTCAAAAGAAGAAAAAAAAAAAAAAAAAAGGGGAAAGAAGAAAGCGCTTACAGTAACCAAGGCCGAAAGGTGGACCTAAGGATACAACCGAGTTGAACCACCTTGTGGCGGATACCACAAGTAGAGACGACAATTGGACGAGTTCGGGCAGGTTCAGGATGGATCATTTCGGGTTTGAATTTTTTCGGATTTGGGTTGATTCGGGTTCAGGTCCATTTGGGTTCGGGTTCAGGTCCATTTGGGTTCGGGTTTAAGTATATTTTACATTATTTTTTTTATTTTATGTTAAATATAATTATTTTTATGTAATTTTGAATTCTAAGCTAGGCACGAATTTGGTCCCGTCTGGCTCGAAAAAAATCTTAGTTCAGTTCTATGAGCCTATCCATGGCTCGAAAATTTTTTGAATTCTAAGCTTAGGGTCGAATTTGTCCTGGCCGACCCATTTAAGTACAAATCATTGTTCATAATATTAAAAAGTTATTTTTATATTAATATTT
>JBBYHK010490409.1:0-16072 GCA_038382065.1 Adansonia grandidieri | reverse complement strand
AAAAAAAAACATAATCTTGAATTTTCTTGGTGATATCGCATGGTATGGTGTTGTAGGCTAATTTTGGATGTGTTGTTGCACCTAATGCACCTTGAAATCTTTGTGGAAAAGTTCCATAGGTTTTCTGCACCTTAGGATAGCAACTTAATCAAACAATCTATGATTCTTAAATGGATCTTGGTTACTAAAAATTAAGGCATGTTGATGCCACATCCGTGGAAGGTGTTTCATGGAAAGTTAGGATATATGTGGCAATTTGTTGCCACTAATTTTGCTTCTTTGGTTCAAACTTTGGCAGAATCTTGAATGAATTTCCAGCATCCAAAATCAGTATTTGAACATCCTTCAAAGGTGTGGGAATTTTGTTTCAATCCTACAGCTTATGGCAATGTGAAGCCACTTCTTGGATTGTTCTTGAAACTTGCAATCAGGGGAAAATAAGTTGCCATCTTGAATGTAGCCTTGAATCATTTCTTGGCAGCACCTAATCTGATTTTCCAGCATTTCAAACAGCCCCTGAACATCATCCATAGGTAGTGGTCAAAGGCCATTGGCATGGACAAAATGATTACTGAAATTGAGGGCACTACTTGTTGGAGTCCTACTTCCTTTAGAACTAGTTTTCTACTGTGAGTGAAGTTCCTTAAAATTAGGAATTATATTCCTTAAATTAGGGAAAGAGTTTAAGTTGGATTAGATAAAGAGTTATCTAATAGAATTTGGTTTCTAAAAGTTAAAAATATTGCTAGAGTTTCAATTCAACTAGGATTCTTTAAATAAACATGTTTTGAAAGAGTCAAGATTTAGATACTTGTTTTCTTAATTATTTGATTCAATAGGTTACTTTCATTTTAGTTTAATAAACATGTCAATTTTGGAAACCTAATTCAAGCATGCAAATAAAAGTATTTGTCCTAGTTGAGACAAATCTCCTAAAGGTAAATATTTGATTTAAGATTAGTTTCTTAAAAGTTAGGAATAAGAAACAATCACTGTGGCAGATTCTTATAAATGCTTTATTGAAAGTTATAAATTTGTTTATACATGCATTGTACACATGTGATTACCATGTGATATTAGCTATACATTATTCTCATGCGATAATGTTAAAGCATGAATGTTGGACCTTTTAGGGATTGTAGACACCGTATTTTATCCAGGCCAATTTCTGGGATCTCAAGACATAATCAAAAGATGATAGAATTGAAAAATAAGAAAATAAAAATGGGGATGACTATCAGATGCCATGTTGCCAGGCACTATTAGACAACACGGTGTTAGGCAAAAAATTTTTTAGGAAGGTCTGAAATGCCTATTGGTCATATTAAAGATAGATGTAAAAATGAGGCATCAAAAGTCATTATTCAATGTGTCATCAAAGTTATTTACATGAGCATAAGTCAGCTTTCCAATGTTTGTGACCAAGGTGTGGTATTCAAAGAGATTAAGGTACGTGTAACTCATGTTACTGCATAAGTATTAAAAGAAAACTTTCACATCGTAAAAATTCAAATTTTTACATGTAGTCTCGATACAAGAGGGTTTAATATCAATACTTAAGGTGTCGTCTTGATACTTAGTGTGTTTGTATCGATACAGGCCTGGGTAGTAGCTAAAGTTATGATTTTTGGCAAAATGTATCGATACACAAGTAGGATTATCAATACAAATCCATGAAGTATCGATATAGGCCTCTAAGTCTCGAAACTGGAAATAATTTTTTGCTCTTGGTATCGACATACATTTTATTGTATCAATACTCATGGGTAAAAATTGCCTTGTATGTTGATACAAAATGTTTTGTATCGATGCACCAAGTATTTTTGCCCAGCTCAAGCCATTTTTACGCCTTCAAAAATCTGATTAAAACATGTTTCTTGCACCAAAAGTAATCATAATTCATACCAAGCCTTAGCTATGGCTAATGATTGGATTTAAACAAATTTTTAGAGCCCAAATATCCAATAACAAGGGACATTTTCATGAAATATTTTTGTTAGAATGCATGCTTAGCTTTTCTCTAGTTACAGGTTATTATAGCCTTTTTACACCACTACTCTGCATACAAAACCAATGGAAACAAGAGCAGCTAAGCATAATATCTAGAATTATCCCTTGGTACATGAATAAAAATAAAAGATGCCCTTGCTTTCTCTCCAAAAAGCATTGGTTGAACCTTGAATTTAAAAAGAAGCCAAAGCTGGCTCAGCCAATCAATCCTTTTCCAAAAATATCCAAAAAACCTCTAGGAACCATAAAAAAAGACTTTAGAAAACACTATTCCAACACTTCCAAAACCTCTATTTCATCCATCCTTCCTTTTAAAACATTCTTCTATCAAAACTCTACTACAAAACTCTTTTTTTCATCATGTCCTTGCATATCAACATGAAAAGAAGAAAGAAGGTGACCCAAAGTTATTGCTTAAAGAAAAAGGCTAAAGTTACATTTCTCACCTAGCTCCATTTTTTTTTCTCATTTCCAACACTTGCATCATTTTAGTGAACCGATAATGTCGTTATGACCATCATAGGACTCCCATGCATTATTGTTACCTTGGTTTTGTAGTCTTAGAATTTTAATGCCTTTGATGCCTTAATGTTGCTTGGTAGGCCAAAATCTTTTCTTTTATTCCATCATCAAAGTAGTCCCTTATTCATGCATTTTCTATCATGTTTTACATATTTTCATATGCTTAACAATGCTTGATGTTCTTCCTAACTTGCATCAAGTATGTTGCATTTTTTTTTTTCATTTTAAGAAGTTTCATGGTACAAAAGTGTTGTCTTGAAAATTCCAGCATGATTTTCTTTGCTTAAATATGTTCATGTAATCTTCCACAGCATGATTTTTTATGCCATTCATGGAGTCATCATTTTGTCACCTCATTGCATTTTTTGTCATTTTCCATGTTAAAATATCATTTTTGTGTGTTTCCATGTGCTATCCCTATTCATCTTTGCGTATGTTGCATTTTGTTCATGACATCTCTGTCAAGATACTTGCTTGTTTGCTAAAAATTTGATTAAAAAAATCTCCAGGTTCATGCTACCTCCAATAGATAGAGAATAGCAATGATTTGATGTTTTTATAAAATTGGTTTTCCAATCTTCTAGACAAATTGCATATTTCAAATTTGGATTCATGGTAAAATAAGTTTAAAATCCTATTTTTCAATCAAGAATGACCATTTTATTTAAATATATATTAAGCCTCGATCTTGAGTTTAACACCTTCATGGTGGCATGGTCAACTTATTGTTTCATCATCCCAAACTACTCTAGGATTATGGAATGAACTAGTGATGCTTGTGCCATTCTTTTTCCTGTGTTTTGGATGTTTGAACATCCATAACTTGAATTTGACCCCCAAGAAACTCAAAAAAATGAATAGTCCCTAGCTTTTGCTCTAGCAGCACTATAGTTTGAGTTTGTAAAATTATGTTCAAATCATAAAAGATTTTTCTAGAAGTTTATGATATTTTTCACTCAAAAGGCATCAAATTATCTTTCCAAAGGTGACTCATTTGCCCTTGGATCATCTTGGATGAAAGAGTTATGACTTTTCAAACCATTACTATTAGGAACCCCTAGGTCCAACGCATTACATTTTGTTTAGGTTGTTTCAGCCCATTAGATGACGTTTCTACATTATTTAAATATTTTTACCATAAAGTTCAACAATTCCCTTTGTTAATATTTTTTATGATTACCGATTTTGGATAAGCCAGTAACCATTTTTCAAAGTCTATCACGACCTTTCCCTTATACATGCTAGCAGTGTCGAAACAAGTCTAAATTTAAAAGTTACTTTTGCCTAGAAGGTGATATTCTAGGATTTTAAAAATATTTTTATATTAGTCCTCATGGAGTTACCTTTCCAGCGGGGTCTTTCTAATGGTACCCTGCTTACCCCATGAAGCCTTTGGATGAACCTAGAATAAATTTGGTAAATAAGACAATGCGATGTTATCCCTTGTTTTCTCTAGAATTAAAATTAATCTAGTCTTCAAATCACCATCATCGAGATCAAATTTCTCGAAATGCATCCAATGAGCTCTCTGCAACATAAACCCTTTAGGCTTGGATCAAGGCTTAAGACAAATTTATTTTATTCAAATCTTTTTTTCCTTGTTTTCCAAATACCTTTTTTTTCAAAATATCTTTTCTTTTTAAAACATAAAAAATTTTCATCTTCGAGGATACTCTAACCCTATCTCTCAAAGGGAATACTTTAACCCCATTTTCCATTAAAAAACTTGAATTTTCTCTGAATTTATTTGAGATGTGTAATTATTTTCTTAAGTCATCAAAATTTTTCATTCTTTGCAATACTCTAACCCCACCACTCGAGGGGATACTCTAACCTAATTTTTCATAAAAAAAACTTGAATTTTCTCTTTCAGATATATTTGAGATTCCTAATTATTTTCTTAAAATATCAAAATCTTTATCTTTAAGGACACTTCAACCCCATGTCTCTGAGGGGATACTCTTAACCCGCTTTTACCTTAAAATCTAAAAATTTTTTTCTTTTGGATACCGAGATTATTTTGACCAAAACCTTTTTAATCTTTTAGATTACCACTGAATCTAAACATATCTCCAAATTGTCATCCCAGTTGTTCTTTAATAATCGAAGACAATTTGAAATACATTCGAATAGTCTTTTTTTTTTTACTTTTTTTTGTTTGTAATTTTTTGTCAGTGAAATTATCATGTTTCCTTTTTGAAGTGACTATTATGCATTCATATTTAAAACAAATTTAATGGTTATTTTGCAAAATATAGAAAAAAATTTATTTTAAGGCCAAGGTGTTTGGCTGAATTCTTGTTGATATATTTTTTGTATTTTCCATGTATATTTTCATGTGATTTTATGATTTTTAGGGAATTTTACCATGTAAGGATTAAAATGACAATTTTCAAAAGTTTAGGGACTAAATAGCAAATTTTCATATTTAAGGGGCAAAATGGACATTTCACTAGTTTTAACGATTTCTATTATTTCTATCACCTTCTGTAAGGATATAGAAATTTTTAAAACATTTCGTATTTGTTCGATCTTCCGAAGGATGCAAAATGTAATTTGTAAAGATTTAAGAGCTTGATTCCAAATTTTGCATTAAGTCAAATTTAAAATTTTAACTTTTCCATTTAGACTAAATTCATCTACTTTTGATCATTTTAGGTCATTTTAACGTCCATTAGGGTTATCGGGATGCTTTTATGCCAAAAGTGAATACCCTAAAGGCATTTTGGTAATTTTGTTCATTGAGATGCTTTTATGCCAAAGGTGAATATTTTAGGATTGGTTTAGCCTTCTAAGGTCATTTTAAGGTTCATTAGGGTTATCGAGATACTTTAATGTCGAAGGTATACCCTAGGACATTTTGGTAATTTCATTCATCAAGATGCTTTTACACCAAAGATGAATATTTAGGATTGGATTAGTTTTCCAAGGTCATTTAAGGTCCATTAGGGTTACCGGAATACTTTCATGTCGAAGGTATACTCTGAGGGTATTTTGGTAAATTTGCTCACTGGAACGCTTTTATGCCAAAGCTAGATGTTTAGGATTCATTCAGCCTTTTAAGTTCATTTTAGTGTCCATTAGGGGTACCGGGTTACGTTTAACGTTGAAGGTTTACCCTAAGGGTATTTTTGTAATTTTTCTCGTTTGGATGCTTTTATGCCCAAGGTGAATATTTAGGATTCATTCAACTATCCAAGGTTATTTTAGTGTCCATTAGGGGTACCGAGATACTTTAATGTCGAAGGTATACCCTAGGGGCATTTTCATAATTTTTCTCGCTAGGATGCTTTTAAGCCAAAGGTGAATGTTTAGGATTCATTCAGCCTTATAAGGTCATTTTGATGTCGATTAGAAGTACCGGGATACTTTCATGTCGAAGGTATACCCTAGGGGCACTTTCATAATTTTCCTCATCAATATGCTTTTATGCCAAAAGTGAATGGTTAGGATTCATTCAGTCATCTATGGTCATTTTAGTGTCATTATATTTTCATGTTGAATGTATACCCCAGGGTCATTTTTGTAAATTATCTTACTGAGATGCTTTTATGCCAAAGGTGAATGTTTAGGATTCATTCAGTAGTCTAAAGTCATTTTGGTGTCTATTAGGGGTACTAGAATACTTTCATGTCAAATGTATACCCTAAGGGCATTCTCATAATTTTTTTCACCGGGATGCTTTTATGCCAAAGGTGAATGTTTAGGATTCATTCAACCTATTAGGGGCACCAGGATACTTTCATGCCAAAGGTTTACCCTAAGGCCATTTTTATAATTTTCCTTAACAGGATGCTTTTATGCCAAATGTGAATGTTTAGGATTTATTTAGCTTTTTAAGGTCATTTGGGCATCCATTAGGGGTATTGGGATACTTTCACGTCGAAATTATACTTTAGGGGCATTTTAGGAATTTTGTTAGAACCAAGTCCTATGTGATTACAATGATATTTTCGTGTCTAAGGAACACATTAGGAATAAGTTCATCATTTTATATTGTTATTGAGTTTTAGGAAGTTCATAAATATTTTCAATAAAATATAAATTTTTTGTTTTAGAGAATTAAGGCATTGTCTCCAAGCTAAAATAATACAAAGAATTTCTCCCAAAATATAAGAGAGGTTCTATGGATTATTTTAATATCTAGATATCCTTTTCAAAATGGAAATCGAGGTTTATATCTTTTGAAAAAAATAATAATAAAACCTTTCACATTCCTCTGGCCCTCCATAGGGTGCAAAAGACATTTTTAATTTTAAAACCTTTTGTGTTCCTCTGGTTTTCTGTCGGAAACAAAAAAGAATAATAAAAAGCTTTCATGTTCCACTGATCTTTCGATAGAGTACATAAGAGATTTTACTTCCAAATTTTTGAAAACTTGATCTTCCTAACACAGAATAATAAATTTGTTTTAAAAAATAATTATTTCAAGAATCTATAATTAAATGCCATATGTTGAAATCGAATAAAAATTGAGATTCAAGTTAACATATAATTAATAAGGTATCAATTTTTAGGCATCACAAGAGGGCTGATCCTTACTTATCATTGTAATCGACTCTCAAACCCTTTTATATGATCTCTTGTATGATCACGGGCCTTGGAGTTTGTATTCTAGGGATTTGTAACCCTTAAAATACAAACTCTGATAGGTGACCAATCTCACCTAGCCTAAATAGATTGGCGGTGACTCTAAATAAATAGTCATTTCATAATGACTATTTAAGGTTAAATCGAGTGAGCAATTCATCTCGACCACCTGGTCCTTAAAATAAGGAAATGTCAATAATGATATGGCCTATAGAAATAAGAGAATATACAATAGTGATAAATTAACAAATATAGGAGTGAAGGCCATTTAAGTCGGGCTTGGTTAGGATTCGTATCCAAGCCACGTTGCGACAACAAGTTGCTGAAAAAGAAACAAACTCAAGTATTTAGAGAGGTTCGGCCTTAGTTGCCTATGTCCTTTACCTCAGCCTCACCTGCCTCGAATTTTGGTATATATGATGAAAAGATTGAATTACACTGCTAGACTGTGCATTGAAAGGCTTGTCAAAACTGTATTGACTCTCTTGGCATTTGGGTGCCCTTAATGCATTGCTAGATGCCATTCATGGTCTATAAATATAAATATTCTTAACTGAATTAATTTATATTACTGTCAAAATGTTAGGACCTAATGGGTCACACATATAAAGGTGATTTTATGGATTTAAACTATGATTAGATTAAATTGTACAAATATTGCTCTTTTAGGGACTTAATTCAATAGTTTAATTAGTCTAGGGGCCTAAGTGCAATTATACCATAAATTTAATGTGTACTAAACCCTAGCTATATTTTAGCATGTTTTGTCATCCTTGTCAATTAGAGATTGATGCCTTTTACCATTCTAATCAAGTTTATCCGCATAACTAAAGTAAGGGAAAACATTTTCTTTTTTTTTTTTGGTTCTTTTAGATGAAAAGGTGCATGATAAAAGGGAAAGTTTACGAAACCTAGGTCACTAGCAAAACATGATCCTAACCTTGTGAAGGTTTCCTGAGGCATCCCTGTGGATCACTGTTGGAGGCCAAAGAATTGGATGGCTTTGGTTTACAACAACCAGGCTAAGTGTGCAAGAACAAGCAGATTTCAAATATAACTAGGACCTTAAAAATCTCAAATTAAGGTATGATTTTTGTTTCCATGTTCTTGAAGTTTTATATTGATTAAAAATGCACAAGTCGATCCTTTGAGGAATTTGGTATATTTATCTAATTTTTTTGCCATGTAATTTAATAATTAGTATTAAATTTATTATTTCTTTGTTTGAGCATGACCTGAATTTTAACCCTTTTTACAAGGATTTGATGTAAACAAAAAAACCTCTAAAGGCTAGGTGTTTGCAAGAGTTTAGACACAATATATGACAATTCTAAAGATAAAATTACAAAGAATATAAAAAGGATAGGGAGAATTAATCCTATACACAATAAACTACTTAGAAATATGGAAGAGATGTAAAATATGACTCTAAGCTTAATCTCTTGGTTCTTTGTGATGTTGGAGGTGTTAAAGAGGCTTATTTATAACCTTGATCATAAATATAGCTGTTGCAATGTTTGGTGAAGGAATATAGCCATTGAAGCCTTCATAGATGTGATTTCTCGTTGTTCCCTATACGTATTTATACAATTGATTGGGTATCAATAGATTGTGTTTAACGATCAAAATATGACCGTTAAATAGTCCTATATTAATACATGAATAGTAAATTTAGGATTTCAAGGTTATTTAGTGACCACCAAGCATTGTAGCGCTATATAAACATGGTATATTAATACATTCATATGAAAATCAACTTTAAAGAGTTTTTTATGACTTTAAAATATTTCAAACTTATCTAAAAAATGTTTTATACAATTGTCTACGTTAGAAACCAATTTTTAGTGCTTTAAAGGAGTTAAAACACATTCTAGTATTTTTCAAAGTGTTTTCAAAATAATTCAACAAAAATACTATCTTGAAAATATTCAAACACAAGCTAATTAAGCTTAAGTTTTAGTTATATCCAAATCAAGATTAATTAAAAACTAATATAGCTAACAATGAATGATGGTTATGGACATAGACCTTAGTATGTCAAGGTTGTGGATGGTTAATTTTATTTATTTTGTTATTTATTTGTTAATAAATAGGGTTTGCGAACCTTACCTTATCACTTTATTATTCGAGGTTGTTAAATTCTCTTCTCGCTTTACTCCCCTCAAATGTAACTCAAGGTTTCTTTAAACTCATGTAATTACTACATAGTTTGAAATCTAGGATTAGGATAGTATTAGAGAATTTATGTACTTAAAGATGTAAAAGAAATGGTGCCAAGATGAAAACTAAGGAGATTACCATGAAGACTTCTGTGATATGCAAATGGTATCCCTAAGAAATTGACCACCTGGTTTCCTAATGGCTCAAGGAAATTAGGTCAGATAAAAGTCCATAATCATCCTAGTGGATTGCATATAATAGATTTATTTTATGTGATATATATGCAATATGTATGCACTTGAAATAAATGGCAATGCAATGCAATCAAAATTAAATCAATGATACTTAAATAATATTTAATAAAAGAAATCCCTTGTAAAATATTAAATCCATGCTTAAGCATGATAAGACGCCTTCCATTAGATTATAATATGATACTTGAGTTTTGACCGTGGGGATTTGTTAAGCAGACTTAAGGTTCCTTTCACCAAGTTGCTTAAGTTAGAATTAATGGGTCTCACTCAACTAAAGTTGTGTTGTCAGGATGCGTACAACTTGATTGCATGGCTTTAGAGATGATGGTTTGGAAAAATGTATATGATGCATTTAGGTAAAAGGTTGTGACCTCATTGATCTAAGAGTTGCATAAAGATGCAATAGGTAAATTAAGTTACCTACCTAATTAGTTCTTTTATGTTTTGTTGAGCTAACTCAAGCTTATGCAAGAATGAAAAGGGTCCTAGCTCATTAAAAAGATTTAAACATTAAACTTCTTATAATATAGTTAAGGGTTATAATTGTGCAAAAGTAATCAGGAACAATCATTCTAGTTTTAAAACCTATATAAATGATAATCATATGTGTGTTATTAACATTAAATATATTTTAAAATTCATACAGGATATAAAACAAGAAGTATGACTTCTAATCTATCATTGTGTAGCATAGTAGATGCTAAAAAGTTGACTGAGCTCAATTTCATTAACTAGCTCTGTAATGTTAAAATCTTTTTAACAAAAAATCATAAGGCTTATGTCTTTGATGAGCCTATACTCGAAGAGCCTAGACTCGATGCTTTTTAAGAAGAAAATGATGCTTATCAATTCATAAAGATGATCTAACGTAAACCACATATGTAATGATGGCTAACATGACAGTTGATCTTCAAAAGCTACATGAGGGCATAAAAGCTCCAGATATTATCCTAAACATTAAAGAATTGTTCGATAAGGAAAGGCACACTAAAAGATTTGACATCTCAAAGGAATCATGCTAAAAAAAGATGTCTAAAGGTACAACTATTGGAATTCAGTGCTAAAGATGGTTAGCTAGATCACTTGAGTAGAATAGTTGGGCTGGCCAATGGATAATGAGTTAGCAATTAACCTAATTTTTTCCCTCTGCCTCTAAGTTTTTCAGAATTTGTGTTAAACTTCAACATGAATCATCTAAAGATATCCCTTCCAAGATTGTTTAACATGTCTATGGTAGAAAAATCTCTTACCATTGAGAAGGTTGTCTACTTGGTTACTTCCACTTCTACTTCTAATAAAACCAAGAAGAAGGAAAAGAAATTGAGAAAGAATGGATTAATGAGTTTGAAGCCATCTGGTAGGCTAAGGATGGAATTGATAGAGTTACTTGTCACCATTGTAGAAAACCTAGTCATTGAAGAGAAATTAAAAGGAGTACCTTGAATTAGTTAAGGATAAAAAGTAAAAGGGAGTTTCTTCCTTAGGCATATATTTAAAAAAAATTCATTTACTTTCCTTCAGTATATGATACTTGATTATAGGTACTAAGTATGTTTGACATATTGTAGGGACCAATGATAAAGACAAGGAGAAAGATAAATGAAGATAAACCATTAGAGAGGATCGCAACCCGAATAATGTAGATCAGGCTTGCGTCTCTATTTATGGAAGTTATTGAAAACTTTCTTTCTATGATTTATTTTAAACATTAGATGTTTATCTCAACTTTATGGACCGATTTTAAGAATTTTTTTTATTTTAAGATAAATGTTTTGAACATATATCTTTTGCTAGCATATGGATGCCTTGCTTTTAATTTCAATTATTTAATAAATCTTAATAGAATTGTTATACATCATGGTCTATCAAATTATACCAAATAATTAAATTCTGCCTAGTTAACTTAAATTCAAATCTTTGAAGATTGAATCCCATACAAAAGTCTTATGCATACTATGTTTAGTGGGAGTATTTATGAACTACTAAAAGGTAATATTCATGAAAATGTAAAACGTACTAGGAGCATTCATGGGATATGAAAAGTTAATATACATGAACAACTGACAAATAGAAGTTATACATACTTGGATGTAACTTCAGATAGAGTTCCAAATTAGAAAGACTCTATATTTATATCTAAGAGACATAAAATAAATCATGTCACCATAGGCTTGTGAAAATTATTAATTTTGGATTATGGATATTAGGTTAGTTAAATTTATACCAATAGTTGTAAAGCAATTGGCCTATGTGATTGGAATCAAGGTGTTATTGTGATCCAAATAGTTTTATGACTCGATAATAAAAATTATCAAAGATGAATTAACATATTCTCTAATAAGTAGACACTAAGAACAATACAATTATTTTGAGTGCAAGTGGGAGATATTCATATATGCCTTTAAACCAATTAGATTGAGTCATGGGATATATAGTCAAATAACATCATACATGTTACTAAGCTTTAGTAACGTAGATTTCCTTTAATTTAGTGGTGTGAATGACATTCATGCAAACACTAATTGGATGAAGCCTTTAAAACACAATGTCCTCGCAAAGTTAATAAAATAGTTACAATGATGAGATCCTTATGCATCAAACCTGTGTTTCTAAAATGTTCCAAGTCATCATATTGCCAAGATAGGGCATTGACAATGCACAAAGACTTGTACATGCTAAGCCTCCATGCATGGGATGCATGCAATTCTTTGATCTTATAGAAGTTGAGATATACGAGATACTTAAGGATAGAATATAGTGCTTGTTTTATGGAAACAAGTTTTGCGAATATGGTCCAACTAAGAACTCCATTTGGTATAAGTCACTCAAGTGTCTATGGAAGATGTTCTTATATGCCAGTTATTATGACGTGTCCCTTACACATATATGCATGGTGATGTGCTACGACTTAAAAAAAAAGTGAAAAGGGGCTTACCTTTGGATCATCCTTTGATCAGAATTTGAATTAGGTGTGATAAAGTGAAAATCAAGGGAAGAGATCGTTAGACAAATTGTTCATCCAACTAACCTTGAATGGCCATTACGAAATGACCAAGACTTGGAGTCGTGGCCAATCATTTTGGAGTAGGTATGATAAGATGCCTATTAAAATCAATGATTCCAAGTTACGAAACTTAAAACACTAATTTGGTAATCTGCATACACCAAAGTTTGTTTTAAAAGACTCTAGAAGTCATTTGTGCGTGGGGAAGCATTAGCACCCATACAATGCCCATACATTTAGCCATAAATTATCAAAGTCTCAAGTTTCCCTGGTTGTTTATGTAATCAGTATTTACGTATAATCCTATTCTTATGAATGCAAATTTTTAGATATTGGATTTGGGTTTTTGTGATAGGAGTTTAGTTAATATCTTTTTATGCAACCTAGGAAAGAAGATAAACAAAAAGGATTTGGTAAATGAGATCAGAATTGACTTAAAAAAGGATACCCTATGTTGAACACTAAAGGGATGCTGATGAAGAGTATTACCTTGAGTTTAATGAAATTTGATTTTTTAAAGACATGAATGCAAATAATCACAAAAAAAAAAGAAACGAGTTAGTAAGCCATAAAGGAATAAAATAAAAACTACATTAAAGATTAATATATGAAAACAAAAAAAAGGGTTGGTTAGAATTTATCTCATTATTGACCTCAGTTATTGAGGAATAAGAATAACTGAATTAATGATTTTGAGACATGTTTAGATTTGGTGGCTGTCTTAGCATAAAAAGTTTGCTAAAAGTTTTGAGGATGCCTGGGAAAGAGAAAACTTAGATTTTGGATACATCGAAAAGCCAGGTTGGAGTATCCCCTCAGAGGAAACGAGATTGGAAAATCCACTTGAAAAAGCAGGGTTGGAGTATCACCTTGAAAAATGAATTTGAGTGGTTTTTAAAAAATCAAAATTTTTGATATTTTTAAAGAAAAATAAATTTTAAGATGGAAAATATTTTAAATAGGAAATGGAAATTAATTTTGAAAACTATTTTTGAGTTTTGATTCAAGCCTAAAGGGACTTATGTTGTGCTCACAACACCATGGGGAGAAAATCCAAGTAACTTTCTCAAGTTCAGCAAAAACAAAAGACAAAATCACTCTACCCTTTCTTGAATTTATTTCAATTTAGTCCAATGGTTTCTAACGGCAAACAAGGTACCGTTGGAAAGTTAACTCAATAGGGATTAATATAAAAATATTCTAAAAATCCTAGAAAATCACTTTTTGGCAGAATTAATTTTTGAAACCAAGTTTGAGTCAGCATTGCTAGCAAATGCTAGAAAAAGGGAGTAGTAAACTTTGAAAAATCATCCTAGACTTGTTCAAATTGCTAATAAAAAACAATACCTTTTTAGAAAGGCAATTTCATAAACATTTAAATTAAAATGTTTAAAAAATCTAGAAAAATCATTTAACGAGTCAAAATCACCTAAACAAAATGTAAATCATTGATTCTGAAGCTTCCAGACAAAAAAGGTTTAAAAAATCAAAACTTCTACATCTGAAAGATCTATGGGAAAATAAGGTATCATTGTAAAGGGAATTTAAAACCTTTTCTAGGAAAAATGCTAGAAATTTCCATAAAAAAACTCATTTTGGTTCTAAAAATAATTTTTTAAATAGGGATCACTATGTTGTTAGTACCCAAATAAGGGTTTTTTGGATTAAGGCTTTTATGGTCATGTGTTAAGGTGCTAGACATGCGAATGCCCAATCACTGAGGTCCATGATAGTGAAGTAATAGACCAACCCAACTTTTGTTGAGTAGGCTACTGAACTATCCACTAACCATACCAATAGTAATGATAGGATCGTAGCAAGGCTTAAACTAAATATTTGAAAACATTTTTGATTTTGGGTTAAAATATAATTTACTTAGCTTAATGAGGCCATGATTCCAAACATTTATGTTTTATATATCCCCAAAATCAGAGAACCAATATATTGAAAACCTTAAATCTATGTTAATCCCCATTAATTGAGATTAATATGGACTTAACTTGGGGGTTTCTTTGAAAATAGATTTTTGTAAGCATCATAGAGGTATTTCAACAAATATATGATAAACTAAACAAAGTGAAAATATCAGACGTGAATAATCACTTAAAACAACAAACTATCCATGCACTTTATCAAAGAAATCATACTAAAATTACTCCTAAGGCATGATCATGATCAAGATATGCTAGGCTAGGTATTCACACATGAAATAAGCATGTTAAGATGATGGAAAACATGGCAAGAATGTAGAAGTAGGGGCTATTTTAATGTCAACAAGAAATATGGCATTCGAGCTCATGAAAACATCATTGAAACATAAAAAAGGGTCATCCATATCCTAAGGCTACAATAAATAAGGCCACAATAATGCATAGAAGCCTTAATAGTGTCATAGAAATATAGCGGCTCATTAAAATAATGATGATGTAGAACAATTGAAAATAAAAAATAGTAAATATACCTAATAGAAGCTTGAAGTCTTAGCTATATCCTTAAACAGCACTTCAGCAACTTCTAGCCCATTTTTTTCTTTTTTTTTTGGTATGGATTATTAAAAAAAGAATGAAAAGATAGAGCTTTTGGTTATGGTGGTTATAGAGATAATTTTTAAGGTAGAGATTAGGGAAATAAGGGGTTTTGGAGGGTGGAAAAAAAGCTACATTAATGGAATTTTTAGGAAAGCTTGAGGGTTTTTTTAATGGCTGATGTTTGAAAAAAGGGTTTTTTTTCAGCTGAGTAAAGAATGGATTATATAGTGGATAATTTTAGCCACTAAGATGACCAAGCATTGAGAGCATATGAGAATTTTGCTGTGTACAATATGATGGCTTATTGTAACAAGGTGAAATCTTTCAGCATTTGATTGTTTAACCTTGATTTTTATAGGTAAAGAAATTCATACATTAGCTAATCAAATGAGTTATCTCAAGTTTGTCCTTCATAAAACCAAATTTTTCATAAAATACCCTTATGCTAAGCTCAATGGGCTTTCCCAAAATGTGTTAATCTAAAGTTCAGTGCACAAAAATTAAATCCACATGATAAATATGAAATTATGTTTCATATTGGATGTTTTTTTTTGAGAAATTTGAGTTTTAAAGTCATGGTATGAAAGGATGAAAATGTCTTAAATAAAGCTAAAATAGCATTGTGCATCGATACATTGAGCTTTGTATTGATACATTGAGCAACGAAACCTAGAATGTATCGATACTTTGAATTTGATATCGATACAAAGCATGGTGTATTGATACCAAAAAGCTTGTATTGATGCCCAACTTTTTGTGCTAATGCACACATCCTTATATCGATATTTATTGGCCAAAAATCAAAATTTTAGCTATAACATAACTCTGTATCTATATAAATACCTTTGATAAAATTCAAATAGAAAAATCTTGGAATTTAAATGATGTAGAGCCTTGTATCAATATCTTAGGCCCTTACATAAAGACACTCATACAAAAATAAGGATTTTTCTTACCTTTGACTCTTTGAACTCGTTACCTTAGCCAAGAATGGTGGGAACTTA